>CANUEP010142582.1:0-31650 GCA_947857235.1 Jatropha podagrica | reverse complement strand
CATATTTTTTTTTTTTTTTTTTTTTTTTTTTTTTGTCACTTTGGAAATACATGCAAGTGGAGTTCTTATTGTTATTACATTGTGGAATCTCTCTTTTTGTTTCTTTATTCTGTTTTTATTGTTTTTGAGAAAATCCTTTCATATTGCACTTAACTTATTTTTTTATTTTATTATAAATTTTTACCCGTGCATCTAATTAATTTCCTGATACTATTTAAACAATGGAAAAACAAACAAATTGCTAGCCATAAAAAAACAAATAAATTGACTTTTCTAATTTGCAGTTTCTATGCATGTTTTGATTTTGATTATGTCAAAGAAAGCTCATAATTTTAATTATCATCCGGGAGCCAATGGATTGCCTGCGCGCGAGATCCAAGAAATTATCAAGTTCATGCATTGCAATAATCTGTCACAAGAAAGCTAATTCAAGATTCAAAATCTGAGATAATGAGTAAACAAGGTAATGTTTTAGAAAAAGACAAGCTTTGAGTATCTTTTTTTAAAGGGATGAAATTAAAATTTGAGTAGCTTTACATTGTACAAGTTATTAGATATGAGAGTTATTCTTGAAGTTTGTGTTTAAGTTTCATTTTTTAGTGGAAAGATTTTTGTATGATTGCAAGAGTCAACAGAAACCTGAAAAATAATAGCAATGCTAAAAATCATCTAGAAAGAAGGGAAAGGTTAGATGGAGCAAACTGTATTCATTTTCATTTTCTTGCTTTCAATAGAAACCAACGATCCTCTTCGTGCTCAGGAACTCATTGGTCAACCTAGATTTTCCATGATGGTTGATGTATGCATTTCCTGTATACATATTTATAACTTTAATGTCCTAGTTTACTCCAATTTTAGGGAATTTTAAAAAATTAAATTTAGTTTTTACATGCATTGTGCATATTTTGCATTTGTTTTGTCTTATAGTGCGGGTTCCACCTTTTTGATGGAGAAAACCTTGAAAGAAAGGGCATTTCAGCCATTTTGAATCATTTTACGAGAGGAAGATTTGGCGGCGAAAATCACAACCGGTCAACTAGTCGTGCTTTATCCACTTGATCAAGTCAGAAGCATTTTGGTAAAATACAAGGCTAGTCAACCAACTATGTATTCTCCATTAGTAAAGTAGAAGACTCAGTGCAAAATATATGGCCAATCAAATAGTCATATAAATTAAAGATACGGTAAGGGCACGACCATATATTTCAATTGGGTTCCAAATTTTTGCCTGTATTTCAGGCCGTGTAGTTGCCGAACCATAGAACCAACATGAAGCATAATTGTTGCATCGACCATATTATCTCCTCTATGGAACTAAAACCAAAAGACTCGGTCAGAGAATGTCTGGAATGCCCTTTCGTCATCTTCTACACTATAAAAAGAAAAGATGAGATTGAGAGAGGAAAAAAGAAGCCTAAGGAATAACTCAGATTAAGAGAAGCATGAATTTAGAAACCCTAGAAGAAAGAGCCACTTGAAAGTTAAAATCATTCTTCTTTCTCTTTTATCTTTGGTTTTTTTTAAGGAACTTACTCCGTAGTTAACAATACGAACATGTTTTTTATCTCTATTTTCTATTGTGGACAAGGATGGTTCTAAATCTATTTTTTCTTCTTAATCTTATATTTTGTAATTTGAATATAATTAGTGGGTAGTTCCCTTAGCTACTAGTGTTGGAGAAATATCCATTCAGACAACATTTATATAGCCATCTTTCCTATTTTAATCTAAGTAGATGTTTTCTTGATTCTTGAGTGTGTACTTAATGCTTATAAATATGATAGACCTCCATATTTGTAGGAAAATAAACGAGAGGATGAAGAACTGAAAGGTGAAGTCCCTTATTAGACTGACTCATGTATGAACCCAGGAGATAGACATAGGAATAAGTTATTTCTTTGAGGATCTAGGGAGAGTCATAGAGAGTAATGGGATGAAATCATCATGACACCAGGAAAGTAGGTGTTATGATTTGAAATGTTTGTGCTACTTGGAAGAGGGAATAAATATTAATGGACTCCTCCCCCTTCAAGATGCATCCCTTAATAGTTTGAAAATGAAATTTTGGATCTCATAATGTGGTTTAATGATGTTGATCCTAGAACCAGCGTCTTCCCTTAATTGATAACATAAATCTAGCTTGCTTTCCTTTTCCTTAGTTGTTACTTGTTTATTTTACATTTAGTTAGTTTTTAAAGATTCTTCATCTAATTTCTAGACAATACATCTTGGATTCAAAACTAATATTCAGTCCCCTTATCCCTAAGGACGATATCTTTTATATACTACTTGCATGATCTATACACTTGCGGAATCGCTAACAATGGTTTTCTGTAATGAACTTCACTTAGACAAGAAGCAGCCTTATAAATATCTAAACAACTCAATATCCCGCAGTAAAGTACAATGTAGTAACTTTTCATCCAAAAGCACTATTTGAGTAATTCCGACGAGTTGCTTATCTTTATTTTCTCTTGCCAACGGTACTATATTACATTTCTTTAGCTTCAGTAAACTGTAAAAATCTTATTGTTCCATTGATCATCGTGGTGTGTATAAGCATGCTTAAGGAGGCTGTTGAGGATTAGTATAGGTTCTATTAGGTATATGTTGCTTTTAATAGATGTATATATTTTCTCATTTTAGGCGAAATTTTGTTTAAACTATGCTATTTTTTTGCAAGATTTCAATGTAAATAATCGGATAGTAAAAGCTCATTCAGTAAATGGTAAACCTGTGGAAAGATTCTAAAAAGAACTTTCTACATGAGATGTTAAAGTTAATAAGAATGGATATTTTCCAAGTGACCTGCTTTCACTATTCTAGCTATGAAGAAGGTTTTTTTTGTTGATTTCATGAATCTAGATGGAGAAACAAGTTTGACAATAAAAAGATGCTTAGAATAAACTCTAGGATTATGTAGTTAGGTGCAAATATCCTAACCCAATTGTTTACCCTTTTGTTGGAAACTTTGTTTTTGAAGATAAAATGTACCCCTTATGCCCATCTCAAGTGCTTTTAAGAGATTTAGAAGTTTGAAACCCTCGATTATGTTTATGAAGTTGTGATTTTCAGTGGAGATGATACAAAAGTTGTCAGGAATTCTACAAAAGCACCATGCAAAAGAAGACGAATTGAACGAAAGATGGATAAAATCATATATCTTCTTTTTTCTCTATGTTGCTTCTAATTTTATTGACTACTTCATGTTGGATTTGTATTAGTCATGAAATCTGACATGGCTAGATGGTGTTACCTTTTTTTGGAATATTCTGATCCTCTTTTTAATCATTTGTAGCTAGTAAATTCAGGCTTTCAGTAATTTATAAGGGCCTTCAAATTATATGGATACTTGATTCCTATTTCTCTATATGTCTCCATTCAAATTGTCAAAGTTCTAAAAGCTATGTTTATTAAAAAAAAAGACATAAAATTGCATGGTGAAGTTAGTTATAAGTCAGTCCAAGCTCTAACTTTGAATTTCAATGAAGAACTTGGTCAAGTATAAATAGTTCTTTCAAATAAAACTGGGACTTTGACCTGTAACCAGATGTAATAATGGAAATACTCAATTGTTGGAGTTTCATATTTGGTAAAAATTAAGTTGATATTGTAGCTTAAAAAAGAATGAATGTTGATGTTGACCTTAAAGCATATTGATTTTATTACTAGAAATTCTGATATAAGTAGTTAAGCTTTTGAGATGCTTGAGCTCTCTATAGTTGATATGTTAAGGTATTAAGAATTTACTTTACTTACATTTATGTTTTTAGTAGTTTTAAAAATAAATTTAAGGGTTTCTTGTTGCATTTAGAGCTATAAATTTTTATGTAATTTAAAGCTTAAGTTTCAAACCTAACATTTATCTCTGTGTAGTTACAAGTGCTAGTTTATCTATAAATAGCCTACTATATGCTAGTTGTAATCAAGCAACAAAGATTTCTAATAAAGAAATTATATTCTAAACTTCTTCTCTTTGTCTACTATTCTTGGTTTTTCTATCAATTGTGTTTTTTTTTCTTCTAATAAGTGGCATTAGAGCCAACTTATTCTTAAGGGTCCTATGAAAGTAAGAAATTCAATTTTAGGGAGAGGATAAACAAAACACTAAAAGATGTCATATAGTAGTAATTTCTTAGGAACTGGTCCTCTAATGTTTAACAGAGAAAATTACCATCTATGGGTAGTTAAAATGAAAGCTTATTTGAATGCTTTGAATTTGTGGGAAGTTATAGAAGATGAAGTAGATCCAACACCACTTATTCCTGATCCAACATGGCTTAAAGAAGAATTTGAAAAGCAAAAGGCCAAGAAGCTAAGGACCTTGACATGTTTACATTCAGGTTTATCAAAAACTATATTCACAAGAATCATGGCTTGCGAAACTCTAAAAGAAGCTTGGGATGAGCTAAAGGAGGAGTTTGAAGGCAATGATAAAGTGAAAATAGTTAAGCTTCTCACTCTAAAAAGGGAGTTCGAGGTGCTTCGAATGAGAGGAAGTGAAATAGTGAAGGAATATGCTACTAATTTAGTAAAGTTGGTGAATAAAATCAGGTTCTTTGGGGACGATTTTCTATACTCTAAAGTTGTGGAAAGGATTCTAATCATTCTAGTATCTAGATTTAAACTTAAAGTATCTATCACTGAAGAATATGTTAATCGTAAGACTTTGTTAGTTGCTAAGCTTCTCAGTAAGTTATAAGCTTAGGAACAAAGGTCTAACTACAAAGATGAAAATGCAAGTGAAGGAGATTTTCAAGCCAAAGAGAAAGGCAACCATTTAGAAGACATCACAAGTTTGGTTCAAAAACTTTAGATAGAGGAAAATCTATCATAAAAGAAGAAAGAACAAGCAAGTTTCCACCCTACAACTTTTGTAAAAATTCAAGCCATTTAGAGAAGGATTGCTAGATAGAGGAAAAATCAAAGGTAATGTAGATTTTGCCAGAAATATGGTCATTTTGAGCAGTTTTGCAGGGGCAAGCAAAATCAAATGAAGAACCAAAATCAGCAGCAAAATCAACAACAAGCTAACTACACTGGCAAGTAGGAGGAGAATGAGACTGAAAATGTGTTCATAGCTGCTCAAGTCACAAGAGATGCTAGTCAATAAACTTGGTACATTGAGAGTGGTTGTGCTAGTCACATGGACAAGGAGGAGAGCATGTTTAGCAAATTGGGTAGATTAATTAACACAAAGGTGAAACTTAGAAATGGTCAATTGTTCAAGCTTAGGGGAAGGGCTCAGTTGCTGTGCAGATAAAGGATGGTATGAAACTTATTCATAATGTTTTATTCATACATTCATTAGCTCAAAAATTGTTGAGTGTTGCTTAAATGATTACAAATGGTTATTCAATAACCTTTAAGGGCCAACACTATTGCATTAATAAAAATGGTCACCTAATTTGTAAGGTTACTATGGTTGGTAAAAGTTTTCCTTTGACTTTTCAGTTTGTCTATAAAAGCATTAACTATGCTAAAATAGATGATTGAAATCTATGGCAAAGAAGATACGGGCATTTTAACTTAGGATCTTTGAAGGAAATCTAGTCTAAAGGGATGACAAGGGACTAAAAGTGGTGTTTTAAGACAAGGCAGCTTGTGGTAATTGTCTGTTAGGCAAGTCTTATGTGCAACCATTTCCAACAAGTTCATCATGGAGGGAAAAACATAAACTGGAGCTAGTACACACTAACCTCTGTGGACTAATGAGTGCTAAATCCTTTAGTAAAAATAGGTATTTTGTGCTCTTTATTGATGATTTTACTAGGATAACGTGGGTCTATTTTCTAAAAAGTAAAGGGCAAGCTTTTGAGATATTCAAAAGGTTCAAGACCATGGCTGAAGTGCAAAATGGGTCCAAGTTGAAAGCTTTAAGATCAGACAATGGGAAAGAATATGTTTTCCATGAGTTCTAAAAGTTTTGTGCAAATAATGGCATAGATCATCAGCTGACCGTGACTTATTCTCCATAATAAATTGTGTTTGTGAGAGGAAGAATAGATCAATTGTAGAAATGGGTAGATGCTTGTTAGCCAAAAAGAACATGCCACAGAGTTTTTGGGCTGAGGCAATGTACACAATAATTTATTTGCTAAATAGGTTACTTACAAAAGCAATTAAGAAGATGATACATGTGAAGGCTTGGTCAAGATTGAAACCGATAGCCAAAGACCTCAGGATTTTTGGATCAATATGTTACATTCATGTTCCAGCATTAAAAAGAACTAAGCTAGATCAAAAGGTTGAAAAAGGAAATTTCTTGGGTTATGGAACCACTTTTAAGGGTTATAAGGTTTATAAACTAAATTGAAATCAAATCCAAGTGAGTAGAGATTTGATAATTGATGAATTTGCTCACTAAAATTAGGATTTGAAAAAGGTTGAAAAAGATTAGCTTATTATATGTTCTATAGGATCTAGTGATCACTTTCTAATTCCTTCAGCAATCAGAAATCTAGCTTTGAAGTTGGGTAAAATAGTGGAAATTTTCACACTTCTCCCACTATTGAATCAACAATAAACACTGCATACTCAAACAAGACCTCTATTGGAAATTTATGAATAGTGTAATCTTGCTATGGTGAAATCTTCAAGCTTTGAAGAACTAGAAAAGCATGAAGAATAGAGAAATGCAATGAAGGAGGAGTTGAAGATGATCTACAAAAATCAAACTTAGTTTGGTTGACATGTCTTATAAGAAGAAAACACTTGGAGTGAAAGGGATTTATAGGATCAAGCTAAATCAGATGGGTCTATTAATAAGCTTAAGGCTAGACTTGTTATCAAAGGCTACTCACAATAATCAGGCGTACACTTTGGTGATACTTTTGCACCTGTTGCAAGACATGAAACAATTAGACTTCTTTAAGCTCTTACAACACAAAAATAAGGGAAGATTTACCATTTAGATGCTAAATTGGCATTCCTAAATAGTGATCTCGAGGAGGAGCTCTATGTTGAGCAACCCAAAGGTTTCAAGGTTGTCAGTTTAGAAGAAAAGGTGTACAAGCTTCATAAGGTCTTGTATGGCCTTAAACAAGCTCGAAGGGTGTGGTACAACAATATTGACATTTACTTAGCACAATGTAGCTTTGTGAAGAGTGAAAATAAGCCAATCATGTATGTGAAATCCACTGAGAATGGTGATTTGCTAATTGTTTCTATTTATGTGGATGATTTATTGGTAATAGGTAGCCGTCTAAGTTTATCTCCAATTTCAAGGAAGAGATGGAGGAGATGTTTGAAATGTCAGACCTTGGGCTCTTGACATACTTTCTTGGAATGGAAATAAGTCAATCATCAAATGCCATTTTCATTTTCCAAAGAAAATATGCTCATGAGTTATTGAAGAAATTTTAAATGGAAAGTAATAAGCCAGTGAGTACTTCGCTAGTTCAAAACCATAAATTGTCCAAGGCAGATGGAGGAGGAGAAGCTGATGCTTTCAATTTTAGAAGTCTAGTTAGAAGCCCACTATATCTAATAGCTACCAGACCTGATTTGCTATTTGCTACTAGTATTTTATCAAAGTTTATATAAGAACCAAGGCAAAATCATTTGACAGTAGCCAAAAGTGTGCTCAAGTATGTTAAAGAAACTTTGGATTATGGAATCTAGTTCAAGCAGGTTGAAGATGGTAAGTTAAATAGTTATGTTGATAGTGATTGTGCAGGTTGTCCAAATGATTTGAAAAGCACAACTGGTTATGTGTTTCCATTAGGTTCTTAATTTTTTTTCTCGGATGTCCAAAAAGCAAGATGTGGACGCTCAAACAACAACAAAAGCAAAGTATATAGGTGTAGGTGCTATTGTTAATCAAGCCATTTGGTTGAGTAAAGTGTTATTAGATTTATAACAAATTCAGATGGATGCAACTGTCATCAAGGTAGATAAGTTATTATTTTAATGGCTAAAAATCCAGTCCAACATAGCCGAACAAAGCATATACAGGTGAAGTGTCATGCTATTAGGTGAGCAAAGAAAGAAGGTGAAATTTATCTTATCCACTGTAATTCAAATGATCAACTGATTGATATTTTAACAAAATCATTGGGAAAAGTCGTTTTTGAAGAATTAAGGGAAAAGCTTGGTATAGTAAAGAAAATTCTTAAGAAGGAGGATTGAAGTATTAAGAATTTACTTTACTCACCTTTAAGTTTTTAGTAGTTTCAATAATAAATTTTAAAGGTTTCTTATTGCATTTAAAGCTCAAGTTCTTAGGTGATTTAAAGCTTAAGTTTCAAACCTAACATTTAATCTCTTTGTAGTTACAAATGTTAGTTTAACTATAAATAGCCTACTCTATGCTAGTTGAAATCAAGCAACAAAGAGTTCTAATAAAGAAGTTCTATTTTAATCCTTGGATCTATGGATAAAGCTCTATGATCTAAATTCTAAACTCTAAATTTCATATCAAACTTGTTTTTAGGAAATATAAGTTATTGTTATAAAATGAATTGAGCCAAACTCATTCTTCAAAAGCTAGCTCAAGAAGAGGAGGATTGTCTATGTCTTATATGCTCAATAATGACCTTATCCTAAACCAATATGGGATAATAGACGAACTTAGTCCTTATTGGTTATTAAGGAGCTTGATCCTTGGATCTATGGATAAACCTCTATGATCTACATTCCAAAGTCTAAATTTCATATGAAACTTGTTTTTAGGAAATATAAGTTATTGAGTTTTTCAGAATTTAGTAGCTCTCCCAAGAGAACGTCGATGGCAATAAGCAATGAAGCTAGTAAAATCTTTCTTCTTTGCAAAGGAGCAGATAGGTATATCATCTTCCAGTCATTGAAGCTTATTGCACATATATTATCTATCAAGTCGTTTCAATGATTAAGTCTTCTTGATCAGTATCTTATTTTTCAAGTTGGTTTTTAATTTCATTTTTTATAGGCTCGCAGACAATGGTCGAGCATACCAACAGGCTACAACTCCACGCCTTTCAAGTTATATAGAAGATGGTTTGAGGACTTTAGAATTCACTTACTGAACACTTGACCAGCAAAATATGAAAAATGGAATCTAAAATTACTTGGGGAAGCATCCAAAATTATTGAAAAAGATTTAATTTTATTAGTATTTGTTGCTGTTGAAGATAAGTGAAGGGATTAGTTCTCTCACCTTGTGTCCTATGTAAAGATGGCAATTTTATCTGGCTCGGTGGGTAACTGATCAATTTTGAAAGATTTGAGATCGATTGGGGTAGTATTTTTACTCTCCCTATCAGGTTCAGGTTCAAGGAGTCGAAAAGCCACCGCCCGTTACCTGTTTGATTGATATTCTAAAACTATTTAAAATAAATATTTTTCTAAAAAGAAAATTATATAAATAAATTTTTATAATTATAATTAAGGTTATAATTATATTTAATGTTTATTTTTTATTTTTTATTAAGTAAAAATAATGATTTTATAATTCTTATTTACTTTTATTTTTTAAAAATAAAAAATATTTTCAATATTTAACGGGTAATATAATCGGATTCATCTACTAAATGGTAAAGTTCCAAACGAGTTTGGAATAGATTGAGGCACCTAATTTTTAATAGTGTTCATGTAGTGCATTTTAAATGGGTACTTAACCTGCTACCATCCCCAGTCCCTAGTGTTATATTTACGTATGTATTTGCATTTTGTACAATTGTTGCCTTTTTCTTTTTTTCTTCACTTTACAATAGGTTCCACAATGCATAGATAAACTTGCTCAAGCAGGGTTAAAAATACGGCTGCTCATAAGTAACAAGATAGAAACTATAATAAATATTGGGTAAGGCATGTACTTATTTCATTACTATTACTAGCAATCTTAAAACATACAACTTTATAAAAGTTAGAAAAGTTTTTGCTTCTAAATTTGCAAATTTGCTTTTAGCCTACTACGTATGAAGCAATTACATATATGTTTGAATAAAGAAGCTTATTCAAACAACCATATGAAGGTGGATTTACTTCCAAGAACTTTTATCTCAAAAAGCTTTTGGTGTTAACAAAAAATTAAATGTCTTGAAATGGCCATATATTTTTAGTAAAAATGTTTAGAAATTTCTGCTTTTATTTGTACTAGTACTAACATTGCTATTAATTTGATCGGTGTGAATATTGAAATTAAAATATTTATATAGCTGACCCCAACTAGATTGGGACTAAGGCTTAATTGTTATTGTTGTATTTGATATTAATACTCATGCATGTCCTCTTCCTAGTTTTTCAGGCTATGATAAGGACATTTTATATCAAACTGAAAGTTCATATCAAGTGATGATTGATGATAGCAATAGATTTTCAACTTTTGCTTTGGTTAATACTTGAAATCATATTGCAAGATGGTATAAAGGATCAATTCTTATGGTTGGCTGCTAATTGCGTCTCTATTATTTGTTGTAGAGTTTGGGAGAAATGGAAAGCTCTAGTATGCTTATACCTTATTATTTGCAACTTATTTTTCCTTGTTCACTAAGAATTGGCTTAAACTACAGAAATACTGTCAACTTTGTAATTTGTTGCAATATCACTCATCATTGGTTGGGTCCACTGTTGCAATTTGTTGCTTTGGTAAATTCACTTCATCATGGTTGGATCCACTGTTTTCTAGATCGGGGAATGGTGTATTAAGCAAATATCATTTCCGCATCGATGGAGCCGGACTTTTGGGAGAGACTGAGTTTGTGATTTTAATTTTTGAAAGGGTAAAACAATGCATTTTGCTTAGTTTTTAGGTACTTCGGGTAAGTTAACTTAAAATGGTTATTTTAAGTTAACTCAAAGTGGTCTAATGAGTCCCGCTTTATAATATTTTATTATAAATCTTAGGTAAACTTTGAATTTGGGGTGCAATATTGTTGGGTTTCAATATTAAATATACGCAGTAGAATAATATAATTATAACAAATAATTATACCAACAAGGATCCGTTTAAAGGAATAAAACAATGAAAATTTATTTAGAAGAATATCTCTTTTGTAGATTCTTTGAAACTTCGATTTATATGGCTAGATTGTCGCAAACTACAAGCTGTCCAAATGTCTAGCCTCTAGTAGTGTCTACACGAATGAACAATCGAAAAACTCAAACTATTTTAGAGGGTTTAGGAAATAGAGCGTATGATGGTGCTAGCTATCATAAACTCTCTGTTTTGTTTTGTGGTTAAGAGCAATAACTCACTCTCACGTTTAACCAGTCTATAGTGTTTCTTAAACCTTATATAGAAAAATCCTAGGTCGTAAATAAATAAATTATAACTATATAAATATATATATATATATTAATAGAATTTTCAATTTAATCAATTATATTTATTTATTTAATTATTTAAATAAATAAATCATAGTTAAAATATTAAATTTATTTAATCTAAAATTTATCTTAATAAATTTTAGACATTATATTTATTTATTTAACTATTTAAATAAATAAACCATAATTAAAATATTAGATTTATTTAATCTAAAATTTATCTTAATAAATTTTAAACATAAATCAATTAAGTTAATGCTTAATAATCTAGGTAAAATTGTAATCAAATATAAATTACAATTTTATCCTTAATTCCATAAAACTTATTTATAATCAAGTCATACTTAATTCGATTTCTTATTTTCACTTTCTCATATCCATTCTTATGTGTGCGACCTTCTAGCTTCTAAATATGTTAGCAATAAATATTAATTAATTAATATTTGAAGGTCAAGTATATTGTCTAGCAACATATCAAGACTATCCAAATATCTGAAAAGTCAAAGTGGTTTGACTTAACCTTTCAATACATGATTTATCAGTGTAATTAATATTCATTCATCATTAATGCTTTGATTTCGTAATTAGGCATAGAGTGTGTCTGCTTTACTAAATCATATTAGTTCTCTTAATTTTAACAATTGATCAGTTGAATGAAATTCTGAGTGTCATTTGCTAATTTCATTTCATTTTGCGCAAGAATTTCTTAATCAATACTAGTAGAGAACAATCAGAACATTTTTCCTAATTTACCTAGGGTAATGAATCCTCTCTTAATTACACAAATATCTTTATACAGTTCCTACTATGTCCAATTAATCATTTCTTATTATTCATATAATGAATAATGTGAACAAAGAATCAAAACATAATCATCTCCATATAAGATAGCTTAGTAATCTCAAGTCAAAAGATTATTAACACAACCATCACTTGAGTATTCTATAGACATAGATAATTCTCCACATGAAATTCTCATACAGGTCAATTCAGTGGACTTATTTAAATAACAAACACGTACATATTAGTTCTAGATATCACATATATCTCAGCTGATGAGTATAGCTGCTTTCCTAAGGAAAAAATATAATATGTATCAGTCTCACCAGCTCTAATCATTGTTCAATAATGAGGAGAACATCGACTAGAAATATTTAAAGACATTGCTTTAATGTAAATATAAAACTCATAATTATAACCACATTATAATTTATTTTGTAAAGAAGTATTGTCTCATGGACTTTATCTTTTACTAAGATTCAATCAATAAAATATAAAAAATAAATAAATATCTTTTATAAATAATAAAATATTTATTACATAAAATATTATATCCAAAATAAAATCAATCAAATTGGCTATGGGGCATATAACTAACACAAATCCCAATACGCTAATTTCAATTTAACAAAATATCAAGAAAAATATAATCGTGCCCTTATGTTTTGTCAAAATTAACTACTTTATCTTTCAAATTTTTTTTTTTAAATACACTGCTATACCCTCATGTTTTTAGCCCGTTAAACATTATTCCCCTTCTGTACATTTTATGCACTTTCAAACATTAAATTGCTATGAAATGACTTCAATAATCCTAACTAAAAGACAAAGTTAGTTTTGTTCTGAAATCAATTTTTTGTCTTGTCAGAATATTGTCGGAGTTGATGCCCCCGTGACAAAAAATTGAGATATTTAAAATCTTTCAACATAACCACACAAATGATTAGAATCTTATGAAAAACTCAATTTGGCATCCATTTTTCTTTTTGATCAATGATTAAAATTGATAACAAGAAAATTCTTAAATAACAACTTCCAATGTCCCTTTCTTCCTTTTTTTTTTTATTTCCAATGCTTGATGGCACAGCATATTTTGTGTGAGCAGAACTAGAATATGGATGTAGTTTTGTATGACTTGTCTCTTCTTCTTGTTCACTACCTGCTTCTCCATTGAAAATTGGTGGAGGACAAGATTCATATTGGCTTTGTTGTTCTTGCTCCTCTAATTCAATATCTTCTATTGCATTAGCTGGATTTTCTGCACTTTCACCGTTAGCTCTATTTTTTCCGTAAACATAATCTAATTCATTATGAAAAGGAAATGGTTTGTTCCTCAACCCTATTGCATCTCTGCCTAAAATGAAATATTTTTAGTCATTCTCATATACTTATATCAGTGAAATATGCATTTTAATTAAAAGGATTATATAATATTTCCTTAATTCTCCCAAACATCATCATCACAAGCGCTGCACTAATCTCTTTCATTCCATCCAAATCCACTGCATTTTGGACCTCTCATTTCAGCGATTGCATAATATTTTAGCCTTAAAATCTTCACCCTTGATTCAATATGTGGATTAGCTCTATTTTCTCTATTTGAAATTGATAGCCAGATTTAAGTTTACCATTGTCTTGTTTCCATCCTCACATATTGACAAGATCCAGCAAAGTTGCATCTTCTGCATGTGTCCATCTAACACAAGATCTCCCAAAATTCTTGTCATTATGTGTCTTTTGAGATTGCACTTCTTTGACCATTGTGGAGATTGTTCATCCATGAAATTATCATGACTTGCTCATATAATTTGATCATAAATTATCACGAACGTTCATAATAAAAACTCGATACATCAATAAAAATATTTCCATCAATAATAGTTTAACAAGTAATAGATTTTAAAAACAATTGAAACAATAGATATGATA
This sequence comes from Jatropha podagrica, assembly GCA_947857235.1. Taxonomy (NCBI): domain Eukaryota; kingdom Viridiplantae; phylum Streptophyta; class Magnoliopsida; order Malpighiales; family Euphorbiaceae; genus Jatropha; species Jatropha podagrica. The sequence goes on along the minus strand of CANUEP010142582.1, from coordinate 17,694 downwards.
TTGTTATAAATAAATAATTCAAGCAAATACTCTCTTTAAAAAAACACAATATTTTCATAAGTTATTCAACTCTAAAGAACTTTCTAGATTATCAATTAGCCCTCCTCCATAAACATCTTGTGGTTCTTGTTCCATGGCCATCGTTTCCAAAATCATTATCATCATTTCAGCATAAATTGCTATACAAGAAGCAATCATCTTCTTCTTTTTACTTAATGGAAGTCTTGCCATTACTAAAAAAAAAAATACATGAATTCAAAACATTTTACTTATAGCCTAAATCTTAAATAATAATCCACTATATACGTACAAACTTTTTAAAATTGCATTCAAAGTACAACAAAATCAAGAACATAAAAGTTGAGGGCATGCATGCCATAAAGACTTGCAGTAGCTTTATTCACCTTAAAAGTGAATTTTTTTTTGGCTTGTCGAAAAGTAGCCTTAACTTGTATTTTGGCTTATGTAATGAAAATTATTTTGGGAATTTATCTTAGAGAATGTAATGTAGAAAACTTAGAGAGAAATTGTAGAAGAAAATATTCTTATTTTTCACACTTTCATATGTATAGGTACAGAGGTATTTATATACTTTCTAATCTAACAAAGTGATAAAGATAAATCTATTTAACCTTATCTCTAACTCTAACAAAGTGATAAAGATAAATCTATTTAATCTTATCTCTAACTCTAATAAAGTGATAAAGATAAATCTGTTACAATGATAATTATCATCTAAAAACAAATTAATTCTAATATTATAACAAAAAAGAACTGCTGCATCAATTTGTACTTGCTTTATTTCAATCAGAAGTTGATGTACCCCTCTTAACAGGACTTCTGTTTGATGAGCTTTTCTCTTAGGCATTTGGAATTCAACACTATTGTCATTGTTGGAAAGAGTTCTTTTAGTTCATTTTATTTTTGATACCTCTTTCAAGTCTCTCATTCTTTGGCATTTTGATATCGAGCCATGACGGAGTATATCTAGATGACTGTAAAACAAATGAATTAGATGATGCATGAATGTATCATGTCGCAACCATAGCAGTTTTGTACAAAAGGGGAATGGGAGTAAGAAAATGCATGACCTCCACCCTTATAGCTCTCACACATACTTCATGGTCAATAGTCTTTTTCTATTCTTAAGTCAAAGGGGTCTGGTTCATAAACCATCATGGGGTTTTGGACCGAAGCCTCTCACATTTATTTAATGTATGCAATAAACAAATACTTATAAAGGTAATTCCTAAGGAAAAGAACTAAGGTCTAGTACATGAGATTTGGTCGGGTATATATAAAGTGTTGGGTTCCAAAAGCAAGAATTGGTTATTTTCTCCCATTTGCTTTGGGTCTAAGTAAAAGATGATAACAAATTGTGCCAATTCTTTTGATATACCAAATGGTACTTAATTTTATGGGTAGTTTATATTAGTGGTGAATCCCAACAGTCGAGTAAAGTGAAAGGACCACATCCCCTAATATCACTAAAAAGTTTTTAAGTGGAAATGAGATTGAGAAAAGATATTATGTGAGGACGACGTGGCTTCCGTGTAGCCTCTCATGGCTTTCTCGAGAGTCACTCAAGTAAGCTGAATGAAATAGATTTGGTTTATTTTATTCAATGAAATTGATTTTATCCAATCCCATTTTAATCCTCAAAAAAGGTTCCCTTACTTTGGAAAGGTTTTGAAAATATTTGGAATTGCTACCCTATTTTACTAAATGAGGGAAAAATTTTCTCGAATTAATTAATTCTTTGGAACTAACTAATTTGGTTTTAACCAGAGTGAGTTCAAAAGTTGGGTACGGATATAGAAAGGTGTTGGGCACCCATTCCACCTGGTCTAACTGGTCTCCTAGTTGTCTATATATCTGTTTATTTATTAATTGTAGTATTAAATTAAATTGAGATGTAAAATATTTTATGCAATTTTGAAAACAATGTCATTCAAGCAAATTATCACATTTTAAATCATACATCAAGCATGAAAATTAGACTTCCACAAAGAAAGGGGAAGGAGAAAAGAATTACAGTCCTTCGTATTAAAATATAATCTACACATTTATCCCATTTCCCATTTAATTAATGCAAATCATCCTTAATAAAATTATTACAAACCATATCGATGAATATAATATTAGACTCATAAATTATAATAAACATATTCAACAAATATAATATATTCAAACATTCAAACAACATGATTTATGTAAACATTAATTGAAAATCATCAAAATTCAAATACTAGCTCAATAATAGGATTAATTACTCAAATTAAACAATAAATAATAAATTGGTAGAATGAAAATTAATGTCAGAAATGTTAGAAATGTTAATGAGCTAGATGAACAACAAATAATACATATTATAGAACAATAATTAAATGTTCATAAAGAAAAGCTTGTAAAAATAAAAATGTAATAATTTTAATATTATTTCAAGCTCATGATCACAGTGTTCATTTTGTTAGATGAATAAAATTCACAAATTCTCCAAGAAATAAGATTAAAATCATTAATGTACTTATCCGGAATCAAACATGGATTTTTTACCCTTAGGCCCAACCCACTTCAATCTCAGAATCTAAGCATGATTTGGTGTTTTTTAAGTTATTGGGCTCATGATTCAATATTCTCACATCACTGAAAGTAACTTTCGTCCCGTACTAAGGTAATTGGAGTTCAAAAATGTCATAAAATCAGATATATGAAGATTTCTAGGCTCAAATGGTGTGCGCTATTTGCATGTGGCATCTGCCACTTGCTAAAGGCGTGTGCCACTTGCAAGCAGTTGGTGCCAAGCCAGTCTAAAAAGTTGTAGATTTTCTATAAAGTTACATTGTTGCAGATTTCCCTCACAAATGACTCAATTTTTTATATTTTCACATCAAAATGAAGTGGAAATACAAAAGAGATGAATTTAGACTCTTAATTTACTTGGTTTTGAAGAAAACTCATTGATTTGCTTGAAGTTGATAAAGAAGACCTTAAGAACACTTGATCTTCGAAGATGATCCAATTTTTTGTGTTTTGTTCGTTTTTGGAAGTGTTATATGCTCTTAGAACTTACTGACTTCGTGATAACCAGACTTCTAAACTCACAAACTAATAAAAATCCTAAGATTTTTGTGGAGAAATTGATTTTAAATTGTGTTTTTTTATTTGATTTTTGTGTTTGATTTTGTTGTTTTTGTGTTTTTTGTTATCAATTTTCTCTTAACTTTGCAATTGCTCAACCTAAAAGATGCCAACCCCTTAACCCTAGAGTTAGTGATGAATTTATAAGCAAATGGGTGTTCTAGCACTATTCACTACCTATGTGGCATGTGGGCCCCACAAACGACTTTATTTTGGATTTTTCATGAAATCGGTTCATATGGTACATGTATCGACTAAGTCATGAAAATTTATCTCACGTGCACTCAGGACTAATTTTCAAACCTTATTTCAGCATGAACCCCGAAAACATGAAAATGATCCAGTGGATTTGAATTCTTAACCCTAGGATTACTACTTCAAGAATCGAATCAATTGAGCATTCCAAACTCGTTCTACCACGACAAATGTCATCATCACTGATGGGCCCCTCAGGATCACTAATGGGCCCCACTAGCAAATCGGCCTGATTTTAATGACATTGGTCCATGTAACGCCCTGATTTCTGGAATTATGAATAATGACTACTGAATTGCTAATTGGTACCAAATTGGGGTATTGGTATGAATTTCAATTCAGATATGTTATTTTTCATAATTATTTTGTTTAAATGGTGATTCATGCGTTACATGTTATTTGTTTGATTATTCATGCATTTAATGGTGTCTCGATTGCAAATAGGGAAGTTGTGCCTTAGGAAGCCTACTTATGATTTTCAAATAATATTTATTGATTATTATTGTTATTTATTTATTATTTGAGAAATTATTTGTTAAAGTATAGTTTTAATTGGATCAATGGTATTTAAATAAATGGGTTTTAAAATAAGTGGGCTTATTTAATTATGGGCCATTTTGTGTTTTTTTTAAAGGAAAGGAAAAAAAATAAAAAAAATGTTTTAACCTAAAATTTAAAAGAGTGGTCGACACCCTCTTTTGGAAAGAGAGTGCCGCCCTCTTCTCACATTCACACAGGAGAGGAAAAAAAGAGGGGAGAAAGACGGATCTTCTTCTATTCCTGTGATTTAACTATTGGAATCTATAACCATATGAAATTGAGAGTTAGCAATGTTAGAATAGTGATTGAAGTTGGAAGAGTGAGGTGCAATTAGGCTGTGATCACAAAAAGGCATTCCGTAATCAAGGTAAGTTTCTATTTTGCAATCCAAATGTTGTTTTTTTGTGTTATGGAGTCGTTATTGTCAAGAGATTTCAAATCCATAATGGTTGATGTATGTGTTTTATTTTGCTTTTCGTACCCATAGAGAAGGGTGAACCTTCTAAGGTTGATAAGGGCAAAGGGAAGGCATAATTGCAGGAAGTTTGATTTGCTGTTGTGAGTTTTGAGGTTAGTGCTCTACAAGTATATGCCTAGTTGATTTCTTTGAGTGATGTTTGTGTTTTTGTGAGCTTGAGTATACTTGGGAGATTTTTACGAATTTGGTTGTGTTGATTGAAGTTAGTGTTATGAATATCACATTCGTGTTTCTTTGAACTCTTTTACTCTTATTTGGCATGCTTAAATGTAGTTTATTTTTTAATTTTTGATTTCTTATGAGGATGAATTGATTTGGCATGTTTAGAGGCTTTAAAAGAGTGAAATCTCGTAACTGGAAAACACTGATTACACGGCTGTGTTGCCTAACATGCCCAGGCCGTGTAGTCTTCTGACTTTTGAGAGTGGCCTGCTGACACGGCCACGGCACTGGTTATACGGTCATGTTGCCTGACACACCCAGCTGACACGACCATGGTAGAGAACATGGCCTGGCCATGGACTCTTCTGACCCTCAATATGCAACCATGCATTTTTTACCTTCTAATGATGCCTAAACACTCTAAATGTATACCTAATGTATTTTTTCTGTGGTTTTCTTTCTAAAATCTCATAGAAACATTAAAGAGAAATAAATAATGTATGTACCATGATTACATGGTTGAATGAACTTAGCTAAGGTGGGATTGATTAGTTTTCCATATGTTATAATTTGAAATACCTTATTGTATGGTGACTAGTTAGATAAATATATATGTATTAAGTGAAATTGAGATGATTAAGGACTATAATTGAATGATGATGCTTAATTGGGGATTTAAGTCTAAATGATGTATGAATGTATAATTAAATGAACCAACGTGTGACTATATACTGGTTTGAGATAAATGTATGATAAGCTTAGGAATGAAGCATGTACCCTAGTGTTTTAGGATCGTTGAACCATGTTCCCACGTGTGTATGACTTGATTTCTATGGAGTGCATAGGCTGTATTCGATGCATGATGTTATCCTCTGATTTTGTTATTGTGATGATGGCGTGCTCAACCCATGAACTACTATGAATTGAGTGTGTGCTTATGACATGGTATTACCCATTCGGTATTATGCTTTGGAAAGCTTAATGCTATGCATCAGGTACGCTTACTTACTTAACATTATGAATAACATTAGACTACGATGTTTGTGCATTGTTGCGATCTGGATTGAACTACTTGAGCAATATATGTTAGGAATGCGGGATTATTAGTACTTGTAAAATTGTATGAGTATGGATGTTTTGGTTTTACATGAAGCTTCTAAGATTCTATGATTAATGAGCAGGTTGCGATTAGGTATGTTTGAGAATGTTTGTGATGCTATAGTTGAACCTTTGAGATTCTATCGGTGATTGGATTCGGATACAATGTAAAGAACTATAACTAAATGTCTAGGCTCTTATTATGTACTTGGTTGAATAGTTATACGAATGTGGTTATACTAATACTAATATACTGAGCATGCTGCTTATTACTGGTTTTGAGCTATGATCATATGCTGGACACAGGGTGTCCAACTCAAGTTGCGGACGCGCATCAATGTTCTGTAGGCTTATGCCACCGTTCTGTAGGCTTCTGCCTAAATCTATTTTATTGGCTATTATGCCTTTCTGATTCTGAATATGATACCTATTCTACTTCTATTTCTTCTAAGTTACTAATAAGGCCCTAAATAAAAAGATTAAAGAATGTGACTGATATCATACGATAATAGTATGTGTTCTAAGATATTTATATATATATTCCCATGATACTTTGATCTAGTAATGAAAGTGACAACATTATGATTTGTTAACGACACTAAATAATGTTCTGATTTAGAGTTGAGACTATCATCCACTTATTTTGGGTACATATTCTTATGATGTTCTGAACAATAGCTATGCTTTGAAATTCGTCTAACATGGTATAGATATTTACATTATGTGATATGCTCTTATGTCATGTATGTTTTGACTATAAATGATATTGCATGATCAGTTGAGAATCTAAGTTGCCTTTCTGGACTATTGTAATAAATTTTATAAATATATATATATTGATATTGTGTATGGTTTCAATGAACCATACCTGTTTGCTATGTGAATGCATATACATATTGTTGAGTACCAATGAGTTTTATACTCAGCGTGATGTTTTTAACTTGCGTATGTTGAAGTTTATTAGCTGTGGATCTCGAGTACTTGTGTCTAGAGAGAAGATCTTCTACCTCCATACTAGAGTGTGAGTCTAAACTATAGACTCATGGCATGTGTTAGATTCGGAGTAAAGAGAGCATTGGTTTGCTATGTGGGGCTTGGAACTTGTTTATTTCAATACATTTGATTTTATTTCTTGAACTCTGTAAGAATTTGGTTTTGTTCCACATAGGCTTGGCCTGTGATTTTGGGATTGAATTTTTGACATTTTTGGATTTACATATGTTGGATTTTGAAAATTCATTGGTACCTTGGAATGTTTTATTAGAAGGTTAAACGTTTCTTAAATGGTAATTCCAAAGGACATTCTTATTGTTTTCTTTAAGAAATTCCCAAACTATTTTAGAACTGTTTGATGGTTTACCACTACTGCTTTGAAATTTTTAAATTTTCCTCGAATTTTATAACCAAATAGTTTAGGCAAGTTTTGAGTTACTAAAACTTTCGCTGTACATTTTAAAAGATTTGTAAACTAAGCATTTAATTACTATATTATGTTTTCATTGATACCAATTCTGCACTAATAAGCAAGCCTATACGTGCCTCTGGCATAAAATGCCACACCTCTTGTCTGCCCTTGCAGGGTCAAAGATGGGGTGTGACAGTCCGGGTGATGCATAGAGTGCTGTAAACACCGAGGCGCATCTTGAGTGAACTTGAAATGCACTCATGGCCCTCGTTTTGCCAAAATGTGATAAAGGTGCTAAGGGTTGTCCTTTCTAGACTCGGATCATTGCTTTGGGATAAAATTCCTTGGATGCTTCAACCTATTCTTAGCAGTACATGCGATCATCATCGAGGCTATTTTTGGGACAAATTTAAGTGTCTATAGTTTGCCCTCATTTTGATAATATTTTGCGTTTTAAGCAAGATTTTATCAAAATGTAAAGTAGTCGCGTAAGTGGTAATAATACTTACTTGGTTTGCATCCTTTGGACGACATAATTTGAAAATTGCCAGCTTTGCTGGGGATTTGGAGTTGATTCACTCTAGGTGTCGATTTGGTGTGACACGATTGGACGGCTTGAACTCCACTTTTCGAGTGGGGTCACATTAGACGACTTGAACGTTGTAAACCTACAACACAAAACTAAATGACTTGTGTCAAATGATGGCCTAAATAAAGCGCGGTGCACCAAACGGCAGTGTAAGTTTTGGGATGCTCCCCGTGGGGAGGTTGTCCTTACGGATGGTGCGATGCGCCAAACGACAACATAAATTTCGAAATAATCCCCATGGGGAGGTTGTCTTTTCGGACGATGCAATGCGCTAAACAATAGCATAAAATTTGAAATGCTCCCCATGGGGGGATTGTTCTTTAAAATGGTGCAATGCGGCAAACGATGGCGTAAAATCTAAAATACTCTCCGTGGGGAGGTTGTCCTTTTGAATAGTGCAATACGCCTAATGGTGGCGTAAAATCTGAAATGCTCCATGTGGTGAGGTTATCCTTTTGGACGGTGCGCCATATTTTGACGACTTTGATATTTGAAACCTTTCAACGGATTAGTTGCGCCACCTTTCGACAAATTTGATATCTAACACCTTTCGATGGATTGGGTGCGCCACATTTTGATGACTTGATATCCGACCGTTTCGATGGATTAGTTGCACCACATTTTAATGACTTTGATATACGATCCTTCCGATGGATTCGGCGTGCCATATTTTAACGACTTGACATCGAACCCTTTTGATAGATTAGGTGCGCCATATTTCGACGACTTGATATTCGACCCTTTTAGCAAATTAATTGCCCCACATTTTGACGAATTTGAAGAAATAGACTTTGCTCGGGATCCTTCTTTCTAAAAGGTGACCATTCATCACGTTGACTTCATTGATGAATTCATGCTTCTAGAGACCAGAGTCTGATGTGCTGTTGCTATTGGGGAATCCCTGTAAAATTAAACTTTTCCATGCCGAAAAGAAGGCCTTTTGGCTAATGATGATTACAAATCCTATTATTGAGCTCAGAAAGGCATGCACATGTATGATGCGATCAAATTCTACTAGGGAGACAAATGTATGTGTCCATGTGTGATTACACATGAATCTTTTAGAAATTATTTCGCAGTATGTAAAATGGGGCAACTGGCCAGAAGGCTTTTTTGTGCGTCGTGTGTGTTCATGATAAAACTATGCAACTTATTGGAGAACTTACCCTATTGAAGGATTGGTCTTTGCCAGTGAATTTATTTTTTACATTGAGGATTTATTTTCCACTAGGGATTTGTCCTTTCTTATGGTTCTCAAAGGGAACTTAGGATGACTTAATTAACCAACTACACGGGACTTATGCTACGCCTCTTTGAGACTGCTGAAATGATAAACCTCATGGGACTTACGATGCTCCTCTTCGACACTATTGAAATGACCGGCCTCATGGGGAGTTATAGTGCACCATTTTGAGACCACTGAAATGACTGGCCTCATGGGACTTAAGGTGAATGCCTCTTTAAGATTGTTGAAATGACCAGCCTCATAGGACTTAAGGTGCGCACCTCTTTAAGATTGCTGAAATGATCGGCCTCATAGGACTTACGGTGTGCCTCTTTGACACTGCTAAAATGACAGGCCTCATGGGACTTATGGTGTGGCTCTTTGAGACTACTAAAATGACTGGCCTCATAGGACTTATAGTGCACCTCTTTGAGACTGCTGAAATAACCAACCTCATGGGACTTACAGTGCACCTCTTTAAGACTATTATAATGATCGGCCTCATGGGACTTAAAGTGCCCCTCTTTGAGACTGTTGAAATGACCGGCCTTATGGGGACTTACGGTGCGCCTCTTTGACACTGCTGAAATGACTGGGCTAAGGGAACTTACGATGTGCCTCTTTATGACTGCTAAAATAATTGGCCTCAGGGGACTTACAGTGCACCTATTTGAGACTTCTAAAATGACTAGCCTCAGTGGACTTACGGTGCACCTCTTTGAGACTACTAAAATGACCTAATTTACCAGTATATGACTATGTGTTGAAAACTTAGGTTCGTATTGAAATAGAGTTAAGAAAACTTACTTGGCAGCCAAGGGATTCCATCTACAGCCAGCGATGATGCCCTTGCTTTGTTGGCAAGTGAAGACTCTATTTCTTGGCTATTTGTATAATTGTCACCTATGAGGTCTTCACTCATACTCTATCATGAGGAGGTAGTTTAGCTCGTACCTTTGGGGCCATATCTGAAGCTTCTGTTAATGTACTCTACCCTCTCCTCGTTACTAGATATCTTTCTTGTGGGGTTTGCCCCAGTTCATTCTTCTGGTTCTTACTGTTGACTTTGCATCAGTGCATTATATACTTTTTTATGTTGTGGGCTTTGCCCCAGTTTTATTCTTTTTTTCCATGTCTTATTATGGGCTTGCTCGAATTGCTTGTTCCTCCTCACAAGCTCTCCTCCAACTTCTTCTTACTGTGGGGTTTGCCCTAGTTTTTTCTTCAATGACCTCTTATCATTAGTCTTTACTCAAATTTGTTCTGATTTATTATTATTTTTTACGTGGGCTTTACTCCAGTTTGTTCTTCAACTGTTACTTATTTTGGAGCTTGCTCTAACTTGGTCTAAATGGCTTTTCATGGTGGGCATTGCCCTAGTTTATTTTCCTTTTTCTTGTTATTATGGGCTTGCCCCAGTTTGCTTTGAATTATCTTTTTTGGTGGGCTTTGCCCAAGTTTATTCTTCAATTATTGCATGTCTTAGGCCTAACCCTTGATTACTCTGAAATGCTTCTTATGGTGAGCTTTGACCCCACTTTATCCTTTGAAGTTGATTGTGGTGTGTTGTCCCAGATCTTATAAATTTTGAAATAAAAACACTACAAGGAATACTATGCATGAATGATATGTCTGCATGATATGCAAATCTAATGAAAAGTCTTATAATGCAGTGAGCTCGTATGATTCATCAGTTTAAGGACTAGAAAGCTCAGTCTGATCGTGGTGTCCAACAAAAGTAGAGACATGGATTTTGGGCTGCTTGGAGTGTTGAGATTGGGGAAAACTTGATGGCCCCTAATGGTGAATTTAAACCTTCGCCATCTAATTTTTGACACAGAGAATGAGTAATTCATCGTTGTTATGACAAGAAATCCATTACCCATGAGATTACTATGGTGCCTTGACTTGATTTTGACTATACTTCATTTATCATTTCCTTGCTTGGAATTCCATCGATCAACATCACATTGAATGGACCAAAAGTAGGCAATTTTTCGTCCTTGTTCTTATTGGAGTGGACATGAAGCTTGGAGTATTATGTCCGTTTCTGTTGCCACCTATTTCCTTCTTCACCAAGCCAGTGCTTCATATAGACATGCAGTGATTATGTTTCATTTATGGTTATTTTCCCTTTAACTCAGTTAAGGAGATCATTTCGAAATTTTCCTTTGCTTTTTAGTCTGATGGGAAGTCCTCCCATTCTTTAGATAAGTATGCCACTAGTCAATCTCAAATGCTCTAATTTTTTCCTGAACCATTCTTTTAAGTCTTCAGTTTAGCGAGCTTTTCTCTTTTATTCTTTTATTTGCCCTAACTTTTGCCTAGGTATCCTTCTTTAGGTTTTTGACTTACCGGGTTTCTTTTTTTCAATGCTCTAACTCTTGCCTAAGTCATCCCCTCGGATTTTTTGACTTAGTGAGCTTTGTTTATTGCTTTCTATTTTTTATTTGGCTCGACTTGTGTCATATTCATTACTCTAAGCGAGTAAAAAGCTTGAACTGTACCCTTATACATGCTTCATATTCCCCTGTGTGGATTAATAATGGTTATGGCCTATTATTCAGGTCATCTGATTCGGCGATCTGACTTTATCAGTCTTCTCTGTATTACACCCATTTGAGAGGAGGCTTAATTACATATGGATTCTCACTCCACTTTATCTTCTCCTATCAAAGTGGTATCATTGTTCATTTCTTTGATAGAGTTAATGCTTCAAATACAAATGCCATTGATCTACTGACTGTTTATCTCTTTTTAGTCTCATGCCTTAGAAAATGATGCTTGAAATGCTATGCATAATGATTTTACTTGAAATGTTTGAAATATTTCTTTTTATTCCATATCAATAATGTAAATTCACACCATTTGCATAATGACGAGGACTTAACACATCAAGCTTTAAAGTTAATAAAAAAACAAAGGTTGATTTTAATCAATTAGGCCTTGCCATAAACGTTCATTTTAGGCATAAAATTTCTTCAACCTGTCTAGATTAACCAATCTTATGAGCTCATGACCTTCTTGATCTGGTACCTACATTGCATTTGTTGAAAACATTTTCTTAATCACAACTAGACCTTCCTCAACAAACTTGAATTCTTCCTTGGGTCATGAATGTTTGGCCTTTTTCATTTCAGGACTTGATCTCGTTCTCTTTTATAACACCTGCCACCGAATCCTGGAGGAGTCGACGATGAGTGCCACATTTGGTGCTGGAGCACCATCTTATCTTACTAAGAAATCTTAAGTTATATATGTGGAATGGCTAAGTTTTCATAAGAAGGCAAGTGATATGTTTTTTTAAAAATAAAAACTTAAGTAAATTTCTACGAAAAATTCACAAGAGTTTCCCTTAAAAATGAAACTTGCCAAACAAATGAAAAGCAAAGCACTTCCAAATATAATCCTCCAGACCCCAATACTCCAAATCAACACAATAGGGTACGCAGCACTTCTAAATATTCACACAAAACCATCTTAGATTCTATCACATCATAATACCATCCATTCAAAGAATTAATTACTAATAATCATACACTTTAAAATTAGATAAGAATAATATTTCTTAGTAATGCACATCATTAATTTACGAACTCAATATATACAACCTCTTACAATATTTTTATACATGCGATAAATACATCTTATACATGTCTTATCCAAAATGAAGTTTCTTCTCTGATGCTATGCTTCCGGTCTTCGTATAGCATCCACGACTCTTAACTTACGTATGATAAAAATCAACGTGCTGAGTATAAAACTAAGTGGTGTTAAATAACTTAATAATACAATAAATAAGGTTGCCTAAGTAACAGATTTAATATATAATTTAAAATACTTAATTCAAATATAAAAATACCGAAGGTGTACAATTCAAATTAAAATATTCCAAAAGTCATAAATAAGATCATTCTTTGAAATAAATCCTATAAATACAAATATATTTTCATTTTTCTTATAACAAAATAGAATTTATTCTTGGTTGAGGGCTCATACATATACTAAGAGAAATATAATCAGATTCGATTTCAGAGATATTAGAGACAGAGATGTGGCCTGTGAATGTAAAAGTGCCACAGAGATAATAAGCACGTTCGCTTATTGAGAAGGCATCCAGAGCCTAGCATACGATCATAGCATATAATATAACAGAGAAGCATTAAAGCCGAGCGTGCTCATTCACCGGAATAAACCTCATCTTACCATATTTCAACCATGCATACTTGAGCCCAAAACAAATCCATTTCTTCATAAAATATCTTAATTCATATGCATGATTCCTTAGCAAAACATTTCATAACTTAATAATTATTATTATAAAATTTCTTAACTTACAACTTGTAAAAATCCATCAAAACCCACTTATGTTCCAAAAAAAAAAAATCATACTTTCATAATACACATATATACATAGCTTAAAATACTTAAAAACTAACATTAGAGAAATTAAATCATGCCTTACCACCCTAGGGTGGTTCGACCTCTTCAGGTCAACAAAGGGGACAAAGTTTCCCTTCCTCCAAATACCATATTTCAAGCTAAAACTTGTAACGCCCCAAAATTTCGGATCTTAAAATGATATTATTTGGACGGGTCATGAATGGTATCACCCGAGGGGGAAATAATATTTTATTTGGACTCGATAATGATATTGAGCATAATTAATATTTGTAGAGTTAACTAGATTTTGTGTGATTAGTCTTAATTAATTAAAGATAAGATATAAATTTTTCATGACAAAGTAAATAATAAATTATTGGTGAATAGTAGTTTATCAGTCTGTGAATAATACCATCGGTCTGAGACTTGGTATTAATTGGGTCGGAAAAAATTACTATGCATGTCTGATAATTGATTTAATATTTTTGGAGCATGTTTGCATGATTTATGTGGGTAGAAAATATTTCGTGAATATTTTTGGAGAATTAAGGTATTTAATGAATAGTATTTTCTAGTGAATTAATATTAAGAAAACTTGAGGAATTATTTTTATGGAGTTAAGTTGATAAATTGGTGGAGTTAAATAATAATTGGAGGAGAATTATTTGGTGAATATAGAGCCCTTGGATGGGAATACTAGAGACTAAATTCTAGCCATCCATTTGACATAAAATGAAGTAGGCAAGTTTGACTTTGCTACTTAAAATCAACACTTATCCAACTATTTCTTCTTCTTCTTCTTCTCCATTTCCAACGCCACACTCTTTCTTTCTCTCCTCCATTCTCTTTCGATTTCTCTACTTACAAACTACACTAAAATAGATCAATTAAATCATAGTATTGCCATTAAACTTGAAGAATTAAGTTAATAAGGTGGTATTTGGAGATTAGGAGCAAAGATATTGAAGTTTGCTGCTAGAACAAGGAAGTTGTAATTTTTGACTCTAATGATTTAATTGAATCATTCATAGCTTAGATATGTTAGATTATGCACTAAATCATGTTCCACCTCCTTCTTTGATTATTTTCATGATTAGGGTATGTAAGTTTTGGTAATTGGAAGAGGTGAGTGAACCCTTCTCCAAAGTAAAAGGGAATAAGAAGGAATTAGATTGAATAAGCTTAACCAAGCTTAATTTGAAGGTTAGTGCAATATTATTCTCTTTCTCCTTTTATTTCTTAATTTTTCAATTTTTAGGTTTAAATATGATTTTGAGAATTCATGTTTTTAAATGAAAAGTTAGGAGTTTTATGTGAATTGTTTGGAATTGATGAATTTTGATGTTAGATGTGTTCTTAAGAGGGATTAGAAGTCATTTTTTGACCCCTTTATAGTTCCCATCTATATCTAACCTCTTCATGAAAGTTGTAGCTCTATTTCGTAGCTTTCAAAAACATCCTCTTATGTTTAATTTCAATACTTGTAGCTCAACTTATGATTAAAATACCAAAACTGATTTGTTATGGTGTCTCACTTGTATATCCAAATTGATTGTCTATATTGGCCACTAAAATGGCAAGATAATGTCTTATGTCCTTCATCAAAGTTGTATCTCTACTTTTTGGCTTCCCAAAACATCTTTTTATGTATAATTTGGATACTTCTAGCTCAATTTATGATTTTATTACCAAAACTAATTCTGTCATGACAGCCTACTAATATGTCCGAATTGTTTGCTTATCTTTGACTTCTAAAATGATAATATTAGGTTTTGAGACCTTCATAAAACTTGTAGAATTTTTTCTTAGCTTCTAAATAATTAAATTTCACTCAATTTGGAGACCTATAACTCCAATTATTCCCTAGAAACCCAGCAAAGTTCAAGGTTATTAAAGTGCTGAAAATTCTTGATTTAGTACATTTATCCACAAAACTCTCAAAATTTGACTGATTTATAAATACATCTTAATAAAAAGAAATAAAGAAAATAATTAATGCAAATTAAGGATTTTGAATATTTGTTTGAAATGGTGTTCTTTTAAGAAAGTGTGATTATGTTGCAAAGGAAACATTTTCCCTTCCTTTTCCAAGGTTGGCCGAACCTAAAGTGGGTGAAGGACACCTTGTACTCTTTGATTTCTATGCTTGATTTCAACTTAAATGGGCTTATTGATAAGGAATTTAATGGTGGTTAAAACCTCTCTTTTGAATGCTAATGTTTAAGTACTTTTCCAAGACAAAGAAAGTTTTAAAGTGTAAAAGATGGGTTTTAAAGCTTAGTATTTTTAAGTAATGGTTTTATTGTCTTGATTAAGCGTTTTTGGTTTGAAAAAAAATGGTAATTTGTGAAAAAAAATCTCTTTTCCCTTTCGGTGACCTAAGGAGGCTGAACCACCTTAAGGTGGTGAGGCATGCTTTGGTTTCCTTAAAGATTGATTTTAAGTGTTTAAAAGCCATGTATATAAAAGTATTGTGAAAGTAAGATGTTGTTTAGAATATAAGAAAGATTTGTTGAATTTCAGAAGTTGTAAGTTAAGGAAATTTCGAAATAATAAATACTAAGTAAGAGGTATTTTGCTAAGGACATATGTATATGAAATAAGACTATTTGTAAAGGAAATGACTCATTTTGGCTCAAGTATGTATGGTTGAAATGTACTAAGATGAAATTATTCTGGTTATTAAGCATGCTCGGTTTTAATGCTATTCTGTTATGTGATGAGCTATTGAAATATCTATAAATTTTAATTTCAAAAAATAAATATCCATTTAAATTTAATTTTAAAATTTTAGCCACTGAATTTATGCCACATAATATTTAATTGGACCGATAAACCTATTTGATTTTGTCGAAAACCGATTAAAAATCAAGTGGATCTATTGAACTAAACCAAACTGGCTCAAACCGAAATGATGTAGAGCCCTCTAGAAACCCTAGTAGCATTTGCTTTTCTTTTCTTTTCTTTCCTTCTTTTCTCTCCAGCAGCAACAATTCCATATCCTCTTCTTCTTCATTTTCTTTCTTTCCTTCTCTCTCTCTCTGCGCCGCCAGTAGCAACTGCCTTTGCCGCTAGCAATGCCGTTGCCATCTCCAGCAGCAATGCCTCAGGCCGGTGATGCCTGCGACACTCCTCCGCCTTCTCCATCGATCGCGTCGCGTCGGACTGCCTCTGGTTCAGCTGGTTCTTCACATCGTGACCACCAGCCGCTGCAAGTCGTCATCCAGCAGGCTTCAGCACGCCATTCCTCCTCCGAGCGGCCTGTTCCAGCGAGTTCCAGCGGCTGTGACCCGATTTCAGCCACGAATCTCGTGATTTTAGCCCTGATCTACGGATTTTGGACCTTATTTGTGATTAGGGGTACTGAAATTCATCCCCAAAATTTTTAGTTAAAACTTTTAATTTTGATGTGTGGAGATTAGTTTATTGTTGAAATTGACTATTTAATTATGGAATTGGATAGTCTATATTGACCTGGTAGTTGATTAATCAAAAATAAAATGGTAGATCGGAGATAAGAATTACAACAGAATTTTTGTAAGAAAATTTAGAGATTGATTAGTTGAATTATTAGGTTAAGAATTAATTTTGGTTAAGAAAATGAATATTAATTAAGTAGAAAGAATTTAGTTAATGATAGTGGTGTAGATTATTAATTGATGTAAATTGAAAAATTGGTACCGACGATTATAAGGTAAATATTTAAAAATTGATTAATATTATTATGTTATAAATTTAATAATAAAATTGCTAGTATATATGATTGAATTAAAACATTTAAGTTGAAGGTTAAATAAAAAGAAAATATGTTACTAGGAAATCATTGTTAATTA
Organism: Jatropha podagrica; assembly: GCA_947857235.1. Classification (NCBI taxonomy): domain Eukaryota; kingdom Viridiplantae; phylum Streptophyta; class Magnoliopsida; order Malpighiales; family Euphorbiaceae; genus Jatropha; species Jatropha podagrica. Next base: position 585 of record CANUEP010142582.1, on the reverse strand, counting down.
AGTTGAAAATAGAAATTGTGAACACTCAATTTTTTCAGGCTTAAAAGCCTATTTTCTCGGACTGCAAACAGCCCGGCCGGACCAAAGGCCATTTTGGAAATGCATCGAAAGTATGCCAACATGGTACTTGAAACGTTCGGAAAATTACGAGGATCGCAGAATTGGTCCCGGAATATCTTTTGGAGGTCCGGAACTCCCGAAAAAGCCTCCGGAAGCAGAAAAGACAGAAAGGACGGGACACACCCGCCCAAGCAGGGCGGTCACGCCCGCCCTCAAGGGCGGGCACGCCCGCCCTGGGCAGGCGTGATCCCGCCCAGGCCGGGCGTGATCCCGCCCAAGCAGGGCGGTCACGCCCGCCCTGCAGGCAGTCACGCCCGCCCTGCAGGCGGGCGCGACCGCCCTCGGGTCCGTTTTCGCCTATAAAAAAGGCCCCCGAGCTCCGTTTTCAAGGCACAGTCTATGTTGACGGACATTCCCTTTCTCCCTTACGCTCCTTGCGATTCTTTTACTGCTTTTCTGCATTTTTAGTTTCTGCATTCTTGTTTGTTATTTGGTCACCTAAAATAAACCAATTAATAAACCAAT
>CANUEP010142581.1:0-20150 GCA_947857235.1 Jatropha podagrica | reverse complement strand
TATAAAACCCAGTCATTAGCCTCAGATAGAGCTATAGCAGAAACCATTATAGCTGGTTTCACAGGACAACTTAAAGGTTGGTGGGATTATCATCTTACTAACCAACAACACCTAAGTATATTAAACTCAGTACAAGTAGATAGTGAGGGAGAACCTATATTAGATGAAAATGGTGACACCATCCAAGATGCAGTGTCAACTTTAATATTAACCATTTCATTGCATTTTATAGGAGACCCATCATTATTAAAAGATAAAAATGCTGAATTATTAAGTAACTTAAAATGTAAAAAATTAAGTGATTTTCAATATTATAAAACTACATTCTTAACTAGATTAATGTTAAGAGAGGATTCTAACCAGGCCTTCTGGAAAGAGAAGTTCCTTACGGGACTTCCTTTTTTCTTGGGGGAAAATGTTAGGAATTATATATATATATATATATATATATAAAGTTTGTAGCACAAGCTATATATTTATATATGTATTTCTATTGTTGAATAAATATGAATCAAAACGATCCAGTATGTAACCATTCCTAATTGGGTTTAGAGATTATGGAATTATTATACTATTTTAATAATGTAATTGGTATTTTGTATAAAAATTATAATGACAAAGTTATTTTAACTAGACTGATAGAAGTTATTTTCTTTTTGTATATTTAATAGAGTGTGTGTGTGTGTGTGTGTGTGTGTGTGTCTACATATATATATATATATATATATATATATATATTATTAAAAAGACATTCTTTATAAAAAGTGAAAGGACTTAAATAAATTTTACACTTGTTCCAATAATTAAATTTACTTTTCCACAAGATACAAAAAGGAATGAATGAAAGTTTTTAATTCCTTTGTAGTATAATTAGTAGGTATTAATTTACCTAAGTGCTTATTAAGTATATTACGGACAACATGTCATATCTTACAGTGAGACAGAGTGTGATACAGTTTGCTTTGAATTTGCAACAATCTCTATTTCAACGAATTTCGCTTTTTTTTTAACTTGAATTTTCAAATTAATTTGGCAACTCCAATTCATTGGGCTAATAAAATTTTTTTTAATCCAAATAGTGAAACTCTAATAATTTTTTTTAATAACTGGAATTTCCTAGTTTTTAATTTCTTGTCCTTCAAGAAATTAAATCCTTGATGATTTTAGAGTTGAGAACTTAAATCCTTGTCGAATTTAGAGTTAAAGATTTAAATTCTTGTTGAATTTGGAGTTGAATATTTATTCCCGGTCAAATTTGGAGTTGGGGATTTAATCCTTGTCAAATTCGGAATTAACATATCTATATAAAAGGAACCCTTGCTCATTATTTTCTTTCACATCAAAACTTGAAGAAATCAACCCCAAACTCAACTGTGAGGTACGATTTTTTGTTTAGCAATTAACCATAGTGTTATTCATTCCATGAAAAGAACAATTGATGAATTTTCTTTTTCTTCATTATCTCTGCACCATGCACATATCTTCTTCACTCTAAATTCCACTACTTTATTAGCATATACACGTCTCTGCATGTGATTGTCTGGAAACATTACATCAATTTTCAATCTATAGACCTCGTTCTTCCTTCTTTCTTTTATTTTATGATGAAAACTTATGTAACTTTGCTAAGCTACAATCCTCATTGCTTTATTTTTATATTATTCCTGGGCACATGTATGTATGAACTACATCTAAATTTGCTTCTTTATTTACATGCTTGTGTGTTGTAAAAACAAATAATGGGCCAACTGTTGATATAATTTTCTTGCATTTTTATCTTTGACTTCCTGGTTCCATCTCTCTATTCTACCTCTTGCAATTTTTTTTAATGAAAGTTAATTCTCTCTGCATAAATATATTTGCAATTATTCTTTAGTTTGCATCATCCTAACACCAACAACTTTCCATATTTTTTCATTCTTTATTTATTCCTTTAGTGTCTGCCTTCATATACCTCTAATATACCTCTAATATATGAATTATATACAAATCTTCTAACCTGCCTCTTGACGCGTCGCTTTTTTTTAGCTTGAATTTAATTTGGCTTGAACCTAGTTGACTACATGAATTCAACTTGATTTAAAAGGAAAAGAATTCTAAATTCATATGCCATGGACCTGTAGTAATTATTTTTTTTTATGAGTCCTCTCAATATTTTTTTAGCTAGTGAATTGCTTTTAAGACTTCATCAAGATGGTTCACATAATTGGCCTTTCGGCTTCACAAAATTCCGTATATAAAGATTTTGAACGACAATGAAGTGGACTAAAATCCTGGAATGATTTTCACTTATCAAAGATTTGCTGTTGAATATTTTGGAGCCAATGCACTAAAGAAAGCGAATCCTTCTCATCTTATGGATTGGACTATCGAATCTACCTGTGAATTCAAACTTCCACATGTAGTTAAGTGCATCCAATGCCATTGTTGCAATCTTCACTTCACTCGCTTCAAACTCCATCAAATAATCTTTCGCTCTTGAGAAGTTGCATCCATAATAATGCAGTTTCTTAGCATCCTTCTATCTAATTTTTTAGTGAATTTTCATTCGTCAAGTGCTATTGGGAGTGACTTGAAGATGTACTGACAAGTGATGAGCAACTACTTTTGAAAGTCAATGTTTATCATGCTTTATTCTCATCACTCTTTACTTATGATCACTTCCCCAACGTCATTCATTGTTTCTGTGAGCATTGAAGTGGTTAAATAAATACTCTTTTCCTCCCAGCTAGAGAAGAGTCGATTTCTCTTGGAGATTTGAAGCTCTTATGAAGACTTCTAATCTATGGCTCATTTTATGATGAGGTGATCCCTTCAGCTATAGAGATATTATTGGAGTCAATGGTGCTAGAACTCCTTTCTTACCTCGAAGCTGCAAATACTTGTTTTATGCATACTACAAAAATGTTAAACAGGTTGACAACAGTTTTGAGTTGAATGTTCGTAGTTGGGTTGACTTTTAGTTTTATGATCCTATTAGATATCTTGAGCCTCCTGAAAAATACTACACCCAAAGAATTGTTCCTCCTCAAAAGAATTTTAATCCTTCAGGTGTTATTGAAAATAAATTATCGTGAGATGCAAACTGGTAAAAGCCTTTTGAAATTCTAAACGCAGAAGATGGTCTACGGGAAGAAGTTTACTTAGCTACTTTGATTTCTTGTTGGTTATGCAAGTTTATACTTCCACATGATCTAGTGAATTTTATTTGTCCAAGCACCTCAAAGTTGCAAGCATGATCGCATCTGGTGAGATCTTTTCTTGGGCTATTCCTATTTTGGCATGCATTTATAGGTCTTTAAGCAATTTCTACTACTACAACTTTGAAGAGATGCGAAGTCCCATTACCTTTCCATTATTTTTATGCCTAGTTAGCTAATCATTTTGACATGCATTTTACGCATGATGTTGATGGAGATGCTAAAATGATTGCCTATAGTGGACAACGAATGGCCAAGTATTATAATAAAACTAAAGTCACCAAACTTTTTATGAAAAAGAAAACTTATTTGGGTCCATCTTGTATCATAAAGAAAGACTTCTTTCTAGAGGACAATGGTAAGTTGTCTTCACATCAAGTTGAGCATTTCATTAATCTTCATTCAATCTTTTTTACTCTGTGCTTTAAGAACCAATACATTATAGAGTCATAAGCCCTCATAAGGGTATATTTAGAGATAATCATACAACTTTGGGAATCTTGTGTTCATCTAGCTATTGGTTCTAAACTAACTATTCCTTCAGTGACACTTGATAGTCATTTTTTCATTTACTGAAGTGTATAAGGATTGATGGAAAGCAGAATGGTTTAAAGATTTCCTTAATATGAGATGTCAAATTTAAGACCAATGCCAAAATTATTGAAATCTTAGAAGCCTTCTTGTTTGAAGAATGCAAATGTTGAAAAAGGTGGATGTGTTCCTTTAATCTTCCCCAAGAATTTGTTGTTGAGAAAGATAAGAGAGGGGCACTAATTATATTGAAGATAAGATCACAAGTAGCTGCTAATCCCTTTAAAGAAAAGGTAATTAGCACTTCCACAAAGAAAAAATCCTTTACAGAAGCTAGTGATGAATCAAATCCTTCAAATAACAACATCTCCACTAAAGTTGCAACAACTCCAAAAATAGTTGAAGAACCATTGAATTTCCATTCTAGTTAAAAGCGTTCTAGAAGAGACATGCTTAATTTATCTCCTTCAAATGAAGAGAAGAATGATTCTGATCATTATTGGAAGAAAGTAAAGCAAAATAATCAGGCTTCATCAGCACAACAATTTTATGATCTGGATGACCCGGTAAGCTTTTGCTTTCTTTTTTTTTTAACTTTTTTTATTCTTCTTCCCTTTTTTTAACTTCATGCTTTTGAACTTTATTTTGCAAATTTCTTATTGCAGGTGGGCTTCAACGACATGATTTGTGATGATGAACCTTGTGCATTGCCTTTAGATAGTACGAGTTCTATACTTGGGCCAGCTTCTTATGACCTCCCTTTAATTACTTTGAAGGATCTTGATGGGAATCCTCCATTGAAAGAGTCTAACACTAGTCATTATGAGGAAAAACAACAAGATGCGCACCAAATAAAGAAAGCAAGTTGCTATGCTACTTCTGAAATGTCTGCATTTTAGTAACGATTTTATGACTGATTGTTACCATAAAGTTTCAGTAATGGCATGAAAAGGGTTAAGAGCTAAAATTAGTCAAAACTTTATGTCACATGTACCTTTTCTTGCTGAATAAGTCCATATAATTTTTTATGATATTAAACAAGGAGAGAGATTTGATACCACTGTCTTACGAGAGCAATTCACAGGTTACTTTCAACTTGCAAATGATTTTTTGTAGTTAAAATCATCTTTTTTTTCAAGCCTTTCGTCAGAATTTTAGCTAAAAAAAATTAGAGAAGTTAAGAGGGAAGCTAGATTATGCTTTTAGTCATGAGAAAGAAGGCATTTCCAATTCTTCATTTGTAGAGAATGAACTCATCAAAATTGAGAAAGAACTAGCAAGGTCGACTTCAAGGAAGAAAGTACTTGAATCCTCCTTAGAAGGTATGAAAAGTGATGTCTTGGAGAAACAAAGCATGGTTTTAAAAGTTTGAGGAAATATCCAAAGTTGAAGTTATACCAATTCACAGTGAAGAAGATGGACAATCTCTTTCTAAGTTGCAAAAACTACTTTTTAATAAGTGCAATGAGTTGGAGAAGCTTGAATGGAATTCATAGAAACTTCTCCCCTTTTTCTTTTGTTTTTTTAGACTTTTCTCTGTCATTCTTTTTCCGTTAATGTAATCAAATTCTTCAATTATTAATAAAATTTGATTTCATTAATCACTTATCACGCTTATCCTTTTTTCGCTTAATCTTAATTTTTTTTTTTTTTGCAACTGTACTTAACAAAACACTAAACCACCTATGTATTTTCTTTTGGAAGGATCAAGTCATAACGTAGTTCAAATAAACCCCTTTTTTATGTGACTAAACTTAGTGTAATACTAAACTGCCCACATACATTTTTTTGAAAGGATCAAGTCATAACACAGTTAAATTACAAGAGTTTTTTTTATTAGCCATTCACAGTTTTAGCTTGTCTGGGCTAGGAGCACTACCGAGCTTCTAGGCGTAGTATCTTTTCAAAAACTTGTTGTTGATTGGCCCGATCCACACTCCATCTTGATCAATTATCTCATATGCTCCATTCGAATAGACTTCTTGAACTACATATGATCCATCCCCGTTTGAGAGGGCCTTATTGCCCATGTGCCACAACATGATTATTGGCCTTCTTATTGCTAAAACCAGATCATCAACTTGAAAAGAGCGAATTAGCACCTTTTTATCAAAAGCTTTGCACATTCGAGCTTGATAACACTCAAAACATTGTTGCACTTCAAGTCATTTTTCATCTAGTGCTTCTAACTCTTGCAGGCGAAGTCGAGCCTTATCTTTATTAGAGAGACCTTCCTGAATGGCAATTCTCAAGGATAGAATTTGTTGTCGAGAAGAAGAATAGCTTCTACACTATAAACAAGCGAATATGGAGTTGCTTGAGTTGATGTTCTATATGTAGTTTAATAAACCTATAATGCTTCCCCTAATCTTTCGTGCCAATCCTTTTTTGATCAATTGACTATCTTCTTGAGAAGTTTTCCCAGAGTTTTGTTGAATGCCTCTACAAGCCTATTTGTTGGTGTATTGTACATAGACGAATTATATTGCTTAAATTTGAATTGCTCACATAAATTGTCCATAGTTTTATTGTACAACTCTCTTCCATTATCAGTTATGATGTATCCAGGCACACCAAAGTGATAAATGACATTTTTTTGTAATAAAGCTCACTACAGTCTCCTTGATTTCTTTGTATGGAGCAGCTTCAGCCCATTTTGAGAAATAATCAGTAGTAGTGAAAATGACAGGTGGCCACTTGAACCTTTTAGGAAATAGTTCTACAACATCCAATCCTTAAGCTTCAAAAAGGTCATGATGCTATTGTTGGGTAAAGTGGTTCATGCAGTTGATGAATCAAGTTTACATGTAATTGACATTGTTGACCTCTTTTAGCATAATTCATGCAATCCGTTACCATCATAGGCCAATAGTACCCCATCCTTTTAATTTGAAAGTGCAAATTTGGCCTAGAAAGATATGCACCACAAACACCTGAATGTGCTTCTTTTAAAGCTTTAGTAGCTTCTTCCTCTCTAAGGCAGTGCAGAAACACTTGAAACTTTGGCCCAGATTGATGTGCAACATAAACAACTGAATGCACTTCTTCTAAAGCTTTGGTAGCTTCTTCCTCTCCAAGGCAACGCAGAAAGACTCTATCAAAAGAGTGACGATAAAGCGTATATTTGAAGTTTATGAAGCGAGAAGCCCCCTCGTCTTATTTTAGCTTTCTTCCTTGGATCATCTGGCAATTTCCATGCTCCAGATAATTGACAAGTGGTTATAGCGAATCTTCTTTATCAATTTCATAAATGGAGACAACATATGCTTCTTCAAGTTCAACATCCAATATAATTGGTACTACCCATCTTTTACATACTGGCACCTTTGCTTCTACATCTAGCAATGCTAGAGTTGATGCTGAATTTGTTAAAGAATCAGCTTGGCAATTTTCTTTTCGTAACACGTGCCAATGAAAGTACTGTTAAACTATGAGAGAAGCTTAACAGCATAGTTGAAGTAAGGCAATAACTTTGGCTTTCTTACTTCATACAAGGAGAGTACTTGATTGATAACCAACTTTGAATCTCCAAATATTTTCAAGTAAGATATCTCCATGTCAATCGCCATTTATAGGCCAAGTATCTAAGCCTGATATTCTGCAACGTTATTTGAACACCTCTCAATTAAGTTAAATGTGAAAGATAAGATTTCTCCTTCTGGAGTGATGAAAATAACTCCAATTCCTACACCCATTTCACTTGATGCACCATTAAAGAACATTCTCCAAGGTTGTAGAACTTCAATAAGAAAAACTTCTTTATTCAACAACTCTTTAGAGAACTTTCAACAATTAGGAATAAGATGGTTTGCAAGAAAATTAGGAAGGGCTTGCCCTTGTGTCTCTCTTTGTGGGATGTATGTGATCTTAAACTCTTCGAGTAAGAGAGCCCACTTCGCCAGTCTCCTAGATAAGATTGGTTTAGCCATCAAATATTTAATCGAATCAACACATCTTCTCAATTGATGAATAGTTCAACTTAGCACTAGTTACCATTCTATTGAGATAATACAATGATTCTCCTTTCCTTCATCATTTTCTTATGCTAATAATACACCCAAAGAGCATTCTTAAGCATCAATATACAAGATGGGGGGACGCCCTTGTATTAGCACTCCAAGAACATATGGATTCATCAAGTATGACTTAATGCTTTTAAAAGCATTGCTACATTCAAAAGGGACACCCCTTTTCATGAGCCAACTAAGGGGCTGACATCAACCAACTAAGATTTTAAATAAACCTTTGAATGTATGCTAGCCTCCCTTGTAAGCTTTTAAGTTCATGAATGTTACAAGGTTCCAGCATTTTGAGAATTGCATCAATTATTGACTGATCAATCTCAATACCTCAATGTCTCACAATAAACCCTAAAAACTGTCTTAAAGAGTCTCCAAATGCACATTTTAAATGATTCATCTTCAGTTGAAATTTACATAAATGTTGAAATACTTGTTGAAGATCATGGATGTGGTATGTTGCTTTCTTTGACTTTACAACTAGATTGTCAACACAACATTCAACATTTTTAGGAAGCATATCATTAAAGTTATTTTACGTTACTTACTGTAAGTAGCACCAATGATCTTCAATCCAAAAGGCATAACTGTGTAATAATATATACCTTTTGGAATTCGAAATGCTATTGCTTCTGCATCCTTAGCAGCCATTGGGATTTGATTATAGCTAGATGAACCATCCATGAAGGAAATTCATTTATAAATAGCTATGGCGTCCACCATAATTTCAATGATGGGAAGAGGAAAGTCATCATTTGGACATGCATTGTTTAGATCTCGAAAGTCTATACAAATTCTTACTTGTCCATTTTTCTTTTTGATAGGAATACTGTTTGAGATCCAAGTAGGATACTTGACTTCCCTTATGAAATTGCCATTAATGAGTTTATTTACTTCAGCTTCTATTTATGGAATCAATTCTTGACGAAATCACCTTTGACATTGTTTCACTGACTTCAACCCAGGTTTGATTACTAAGTTATGGACTGCTACCTAGGATCCAATCCTAGCATAAAATGACCTATAAATTTATTTTCATAGATATTACATTTTAAAAAAAAATTAATTTTAATTTCAACCAATGAGATTACATAATATAATATTTAATTATTGCTTAATTAGACTTGCAAACCAATTTGATTTTCTCGTAAACCAAGAAAAAATCTAAAAACTAGGGCCAAATCATTGGGTGGACCAAACATATCAAACCAACAACCATACCCTCTTTTTCTTTTTTTTTTTTCCACTTTCCTTCTCCTTCAAAGAACCCTCTCCTCTCTCTACTTAAGGGTGAGCAACAGTCGGGTCCAGTCAAAACCCGACCCAACCCAAAAAAACTCAAAATTCAAGATTAGGTGATTATGATGCACCGAACCAAACCCATTAAATAATTCGGGCCCTACCCAAATAACCCAATTAAATTTGGGTCAGGTTAATCGGGTCACATTTAACTTGAATTTTTTAACTAGCAGAATAAGTGAATATGCTTTATGATGGTCATGGTCCATCAATGTACTATTTGGAAGGAAAAGTATTATTTGAATATGCACATGGTTGTTACACATCACAATATACTTTCACTTTATGCTGGAATAGAAAGTACTAGTTGGATTCTACACAGTTAAAAAATAATGAAAATTACAATGACAAAATTACAATACAATTAAACAATAATGAACACAAACAAACCATAATAATCACACAAACCATAATTTTCCATGTTCAAATCATAACCAAAACATAGCAAATTAAAAAGTCCTAATACAACTTTTAACATACATAAATATAAATAAAATATTCTAATTAAGTATTTAACATATATAATAGCAATAAAAGTCCTTCAATAAACTTAAGTTTTCTTAATCTAGATTCATAGTTGTGCTTTCCATGGTAGATGATGATCCTTTTGCTGAACTTGATCCTAATTCTTGATTGAATTTCTCCATTTCTAAAATTTAAACATAAATAAGTTAGTATAAAAGAACATAAAAATTAAACTTATTAGTTATAATTTTAGTTACTTAAAAAAAATACATATCATCTTCAAGTTTTTTAATCATATCTAAATCCTCTTCAACCTTTATATGCTCATTGGATCTTCTAAGCCAATTTTGAGTGCATATTAAAGCTTTTACCACTTTAGGAGTTAAAGAACTCCTAAATGGATCGAGCACTCTCCCACCTATCCTAAATGCAGATTTCAAAGCAACTATAAAAATTGGGACAGCTAGAATATCTTTAGCCATGTGAGATAAAATAGGAAATCCCTCGAAGTTTAATTTCCACCATTTCAATAAATCAAATCTCCCTTCTCATCATCATACACGACTTCATTCAAATATAAACTAAGTTCAGTTTTTCTATCCCCAACAAGACCACTTTGTACTCTTGCACATAAATTCTTTGCTTTAATAGTCATATTTCTTCCTCAATAGCTTTGGTTAAAATCGAAAGTTGTCAATTTTCACTAAGAAAGCAGATTCAGATGGTTGAAGCATTTTCTTATACTCCTCAAAGAATTCATGAAAACAAATCTTCACACCATCAAACAACCATTTACCTTTATCATCACGATATATTGTAGGAATAGAATCCTCCATGTAGTCAAACTTTTCTCGGGGATTAAAAACAACAGCCATATAAATGAGTTTGTTCATCTTATCATAATCTCCCCAATACTTGTCAAATTTACTTTGCAGTTTAATTCCCATATTCTTCAACTCAAATCCTCACTACCTCTCCAATCTTATAACTTCACATACAAATCACTAATTTCTGTCCAATAAGCGTTCAATGTGATGTAAGAGCAACTAGAAATATGCAGTATAGCTAAATAAAACTGATGTAACATGTTCAACATTCTCCTAATCACTCCCTAATCAAGTTCATTAGGTGTCCCACCCTGATTTTCTAATTCTAAATCTACTCTAAAGTAAGGCTCTTTCATCTCATATGCTTTAAATGCCTTCTCATACATTTTTGCAGTACTCAACATCAAGTATGTTGAGTTCCACCTAGTAGGCACATCTAAACACAATGATTTAGAACACTCTAAACCCCAACTCTCGACACACTCATTAAATGTCTTGAGTCTAGTAGGGGATGATCTAATAAATTTAGATGAATTTCTAATCTTCTTCGTATTATTGTCTATAACTTTCAATCCCTCATTAGCCAAAAGATTAAAAATATGAGCAATGCATCTAGCATGAAGGCACTTGCCCTCTACAATAGCTTTCCATTTTGCAATGTACTTGTTTTTCAAAGTGGCTACCATTTTAACATTTGTAGATGCATTATCAACAGTAATTATGAAAACCTTATCAATCCGCCAATTCTTCAAGTATTTCTCAATATCTTGTGCAAATAGCTCGGCTCACTCTTGTGATTGCTAAATGGACAAAAATTCAAAATTCTTTTATGCAATTTCCAATCTTTATCTATGAAATGAGCAGTGATGCAAATATAATTTATATTTTGCAATGATGTCCAAGTAGTAGTGGTTATGCAAACGTCTTGTGTATGATTTTTACAATTGCCTTTAAATTTTGTCTTTCTTCATTATACAAAGAAAAATGATCATCAAATATGGTCCACAGGGTGGAATTTCGAATTTAGGACATAAACTAGCCACAAATTTCTTAAACCCCTCTCCATCAACAAATCTAAATGGAAGTTCATCAAGGATAATCATTAATGCTAAACATTGTCTACTAAATTCTTCATCAAATCTCCAATTAGATAATACCCCCATGGTATCATCTATCCCTTGAAATGATAGTTGTAAAGACAATAGTGTTTGTTTTGTTTCTACACTATATGGGTGCTTTTTGCAATTATTCATGTGATTTTTAATTGTGGTTGTACCATGCTTCTTTGGATCACAATAAAATTGCTTCACACAATGTTTACACTTACCTTTGTGAATCCCTTCTTCATCATAAATTTGATCAAAGAAATCCCACATAATTGATCTCAAAGCAAATGCCTTTCTTTTCTTCTTGAGTTCTGTGGCTTTTGTGGCATTATCATCTTCTCCTCTTATAATGAGCGTAGGAATAGGTGCAGAGTCAATGCCTTCATCTACTTCAATATCTTCATATTGAGACATATTATCTAGCCTGCAACACAAAAAATTAACAAAAGTAGTACCAAAGTCACTAGTAGGAGATACATTAAGCATATAGCAATATAGCAACAACACCAAAACTATTATCATCAAATATCCTCTACTATGAGAAGAGAAAATTTCTATTATTATGCTAGTTTGGTCTACACTTTCGAGATTAAACCAAAACAACAAGTTCTTGCAATTTGCATAGCAAACTAGCCTTTTTCTGGTGATTCTCAATTCCTATATAGATAAACACTGCATGGAGGCTTTGAAAGAAAAATAGGCATTATAGATATTGATAAGTGCAATAAAAACAAGAATTTATTCTAAGGTTCAGACAAAAGCAATATACATATATTTTATATATTAATAAAAAAATTACTATATATGAATACAAATAATAAAGAAGACCTTGCATAAAAGTCATTTGAACTTTTTGAAAGATGGCAACACAAAACAAATGTCCACTAACTGGGCTATTATTTTTTAATTAGCTACCATTTAAATTACCACAAGTGAAACAACTTGTAAAGATGACAAAATAAAACATAAAAGGAAAAAAATGAAGAGAAGAAGATGCACCTATAACCCCTAAAAGAAATAAAGGAAGCTACTACCTACTGTTACTGGTCGACACGGTTACAGGTCTGGTGGCTGTCTAGTTGTAGTGTGGTGGTGCGATGACAATTGAGGAAGGTAGAGAATGGTTACTTAGGGTTTTTGGTTTTTGTTGGTGTTGATTGTCGAGAGAGAGACAAGCTGAGAGTGAGTAAAGTGATCATTGAGAATTTTATTTTACAGTAAATATATAGATTTACGAGTCAGTTCGGGTTAAACAAGGTTTTACTTGAACCACCTGGCCCGATTACAACATATAAATTTTCTAGATTTTATGACCCAACCTGAACCGAAAAAACCATTTTAACCTTATATTTTCGGTCGGATAGGGTCAGATTTTTTGGGTTTTTCGAGTTGGGTCGGGTTTTGCACAGCCCTACTTGTATGGTTGTAGAAGTTTAAGGAACTTAAGAAATATTCATTATTTGGTGTAGTAATTGATGAATTTTAATGATGTTGTTTGGTGAATAATTGATTAAGTTGAGATTATCAAATTATTAGTTGACTAAGTCATGCACACAAAATATTTGATTAATTGCCTATATGAGTATTGGGGTGCTTGCTTATTCATATAGGTAAAAAGGTCCTAGAAGGAAGTGAAAGAGGAGGCTCTTCTAGGTCTTGATAATGCTATACTAAATACTATGAGTAGAAGCATCTAATACTTAATTTTATATAATGAATGAATGCTTTCGATATTTACGGTGGTTCACACCATATTGTATATTGCTATGGTAAGAACATGATTCTTATCTTGGAAAAAGGTAAGCTACGTAAAAAGGTACGCATTATTCTGAGGTCGATGAGCATAATTTGTGTTTGCAATATGTTAAACTTTATGAGATAAAAGAAATTTATGAATGTCATTTCCAACTCATGAATCTGATATGTTATCTAGAGCTGGATTGCAATGTAATTCCATTCAATTTGATATAACATATTAAATTAGATTATGTTATTTTTTTTATTTGATTACTTTTATTATTTTCCCAAAAATATCAAGAATGTGAAATACTAAGCTGTGTTGACTATTTTTTATAATTTTTCTATCAATATATAAGTCAAATAACTCTTTACTAAGGCTCTTATGTCTGATGGTTTTACCACTAATAATAACCTATTTAATTGCTTAAGTTATTTAAGAACCGCCCAAAAGTTGACTTGAATGTATTACATGTATTTTTAAATTTGCTAAATTTGAGATTGAATTTTAGTCTTTTTGAAAAGAAAGTGATTGTACATTTTTCGTGGATTAATAAGCAGTGCACAATAGCCATATCTAAATTATCTCACAAATTTATAACTCTCATGATAGCATAATTGTATTATTAATAGAATATTTATTTATCTGAATTATATAACTATATTATTTAATAGGCAAGTACCTGTATTTCTTTTATTCCTTGTCTCATTATAAAAGCATAGGTATCAAAACCAAATAGAGATTAAGTCCATAGGCAATCTCCAGTTCGCTAAAGTAATTTAAGCGGTCCAATTTCATTAAGTCCATAGTTTGGACATCTCTAGTTTAATGAAGTGACCTAAGCGGTCCATAAATTATCCATTAATTCGAACATAAGCAATTCTTCAATTTAGACTTAAAGGGTCTATAAACAGTCTATTAATTTGAATATAGGCGATTCTCTAAATTCAGACTTAATCGGTCCTCAACAAATTTAGATTTAAGTAGTCTAGTAATTCAAACTTAAACAGCTCATATTTTAATCGTCCATCAATTCAAATTTAAACATTTGTTAGACATAAATGACCAATACTTTTGGGGGACTACTGTTAACATACAATAATAAAATATATTAAATAATAATACTAGACTTCTGAGTAAACTTTAACTATTAAATAATACAAGATTATCATAATCCTTTTCCTAGTAGAGTTTATCTTAACTTTAATATACATACCCCAAATTCACTCCAAGAGAGGATTAGTTATATGTGCATAGGTCACCTTCTCAACTTTGTAAATATGTTTTGCAGGAGTTAACCTCCTTAAGTCCACCATATATTAAGTAACTTTTATATTATGTTTGGTCGTGGATACATTTATATATGAATGTATGTGAAAATTAAAAAAATTTTCTGACACTAATTTCTATTGTCTAACACTCGATGCGACTTATACTTCCACTTCTGTAAGTAAATTTTTATGATATGTTATATAGCATCTGAGCACTATTTATATTTGGATATATGGTGTTAGGGTGTTACAAGAGCCATCGACAGTCCATTCTGTGTCAGCAATGGTGTTGTCTAAGGTGAGGTCAGAAAGAACTTGTGGAATTGAATCACGTTGAATCATATGTTTTGATATCCATAGTAAATTTTGGCAATATGGCTTAGCTTCCCACAATATCGACATGTTTCATTTCGATACAGATCCCGCTCTACGGCTGTCATATGTCGTTCACCAAGAAGTGGCGGTCGTCATTATTATGCAGCTAATGTGGAGTTGTGTGTTATGGTTTCGTTACTGTTGTGCCTGAAATCCACGACCTCGAGAGGTGAATGTACTGTTGCGATTCCTTGAAGGAGTACTTTGAGATTGTTTCTGTTGCTGACCATAAAAGGCTGGATGTGGGGTGAGTTGACAAAAAGATGCATCTATTTGGTTTGAAACCAATTACGATGCTGATCAAAATTTTGTAATTGTGAAATCATCTTAGAATAGGTTGGTCTTGGAGGTTTCAGCATCGTTGTTGTAAAGGTTTCACACTATTCTCCAAGACGTGAGAAGGCAGAAGACTTTTTCTTTATCTGGTACAGGTTTTCCCAATGGTAGCAAGATTATCACACAAGCCCTTAAAGATGCATATGTGATCTCTCATGGTTTTGCTATCATCCTTGCGAAGATAAGTCAGTTGTTGTCGCAGCATAAATTCTCGCTCTTAATAATCATGTGCATTAGAATCTGTTAGTGCTTCCTAGACTGCACATGTTGTATCTAAACCAATTACCAGTCTGAGAGTCTCTTTAAAGAGAGTGCCGATGCACATGTTTACTTCCTCACAGGTTTGGTATTCATACTTGTGCTATTCAATACTATTACCTCTTAGTGCCTGATTTCCACCAATCTTTATTGATATATTTCATTGTGTCATTTTATATTTTAATTTTTCAATAAAAAATAATCTATTTTTTTCAATATCCTCTTTTCTTTTTTTTTTACGTGATATTAATATTATATAAACAAATGCTTGATGATTTTGCAAAATTAAAATTAAGAAAATAATATAAAAGCACAAAGAATAATTCCATAAGTTTACAAGAATAGTTTTCCTGCTCAACCTTCAATGTCAGAATGTTTTAAAATTTATTATTCTACGTCCTGAAAAAAGATAGACAAAGCAATTAACAAAGGCTACTGTAATTTATCAGAGACAGTGATGCAAGTATCATACCCTACATCTATCTATTTTTGCGAATTTTTATATCAATAATTTATCATGTCGGTTCTTAACAATTTCTTGATTGATGGTAGAAGCAGCAATTGATATATTTTTTCTAAAAAACAGTTTAACCATTTGATATTTGTTTTTTTTTTTTCTTGATTGATGGTAAATCCAAACACCAAGAGAAACCAAATTAGTGAAATTGTCTGCATAATCACAATGAAGAGTAGTTACAACTGCAGTTACCCAAGTAGTTAAAATGTCTCGGGCATGGATGCTCTATGAAAATCAAGCTCCAACACCAGAAACACCCTAGCAATCAACTCCGAAGACTCAAACTCAAGAATAACTTCAACTACAACAGTAAAGCAATTTTTAATTCCTTTTCAGTTGTCTTTGTTTTTTTTTTTCTATACAACTTTTCTACGATTTTTATTTTCTGCATTATATATTTAATTTCAGAAATGTTTAATTATGGAGTCAAACACATTCAATACTCTAATTAAAAGTTCAAATCATTTATTTTTTCTGGGCTTAAGGAGTATTTATTTTGTTGTCCCTCATCTTCATTTGTATCTTAAAATTGAGTAAACTTATATATTTATATCATAAAACTCTCTCTTTTTCTTTTCCTACTGTCGAAAATTGACGAGACTTATTATAGTGTTTTAAAAAGTACTATTATTCTCACATCAACAATCACGTAGAAGTGTATTTTTATCTCTCCAGAGCTAACTCTATAACTTTTTCTGCTCTTTCCTCCTCTCCCACCCACATCAGCAATCTCGCACCTCTTTCAACACCACCAAAACCAAAGCCACCTCCTTTTCATAGTAACACCAAAACTACCATCACCATCATTTTTAATCTAAATAATAAAAAATTCTTTAAAATTTTGATACCAATTGAAAAATAAAAATCAAATAATTCAAAATAAAAAGATGCTAAAGAGAAATTCTCATTGAATTGGAAGGTAAAGAGATTAGAAAAGGAGAAAGAGCATGAAGCAGGAAACAAATTTGTCAAGGAAAAAAAAAACCATTCACAGTGAAGGTTGCCAGTGAATCCGTGCCAGCGAGGACTCTAGTGATGAGCACAACCCGCTTTGGCATCACCTCTACCACTGTTTTTATTTTTTTGCATCTTGCTTTCCGTTCTTATTTTTCTTGCTTTCCACTTGCTTCCAAATCTGACCTGTTTCTCTATCACCGTTTTTATTTTGTTTTTCCTCTTACTTTCCGCCTACTTCCAGATCTAACCATTTCTGTTTGTTTTACTCTTTCGATATGAATTATTTTAATTCCGATTTTGATTTCTCTTTCTCCTTGAGTTCTGCTGCAGTTTCAGATTGTTTTTTTTTTTTTATAGTGACAAGTGAGACTTCTTTTTAATTGTTTCTTGTATTTTTATTATTTTAGAGAGAAGATAGTAGTGATGCTGATTTTGATGTTGCAAGTGAAGGTTGAGGGAAGTGATTGTGGTGGCGTTGAAGGAGGTGTTACTATAAACATTGAAGGAGATAGTTTTAATGGTATTGAAAGAGTAGGGGCGATGGTCAAGGGGCAAAATAAAAAATTCATATCTATGTCTGTGTAGAACCACTCATGCAGTTGAATTGACTATGTTATAGTTTTTCCATGTCATATGCCACATGTAATGTCATATTATATTTTCCGTGATTTTTTTATCGAAAATTTGGATGAGTCACTTTTGTATTATAAAAATTAAAATTTAATCAGTATTAAGATACAATTTTGAGATACGAGACCTTAAAGTGATTAGCCCTGAGCCTTTTTTTTTTTTTTTTTTTTGTGCAATTGGTGGACTCAATGCTTTCCTTTGATTATTTTCAAAGTGCAAGCTGTAATATAAATAGTTGTGCTTAAACAAATTTAATGATGATTAAAAAATAATTTATCGCAGTTTTTGTGTAATCCAGGCTTAGATAATCATTCCCTTGTTAACAAATATAAATTGTTTAATGTCTTTACATGGTGATTAAGAAAATTAATTTTCTTATATTACAATTAATTTGATTAAATTACTTCTTATCTCACATCGTTTATAATTGAAAAAATTACTATCTTATTCATGTATTTTATTAAAATATATGACTTTTCTCTGTATTTTTTACAAATACATTGTTTTGATTTGTATTTTCTGCCTTTTTTTATACCGTTTTATCATTCTGTCAATTTTTTTTATTCCTGTTATATGTAAGGACAAATTAATTAATTTTGTTGAAATCTAGGGACAAAATCATCAATTTTGACAAATTAGTAGTTTGTTAATAGAAGGACATACAAAATTGGAAAAAACAAAAGATATGACAGAATATCATATGCAAAAGTTATGGATAAAAATATGACTTTCTTGAATAAAATTAACGGTTTTGATAATTATTAGTTAATTAATAATGTTTAATTGTTATGAATTAGTATTTAAATTTATAATTTTATTTATACATCACAATTATTTTAAAAAAATAAAAGGATAAATATTAATTAGTATTTAAATTTAAAAAATTCAATTTTATCCGATTATAATTTGTTACCGATGCAAATGTAACATTTTAAATTAATTTATAAAATTCTGAAAATATGATATGAGCTGATAACGTAAATTTTATTAAGTGATATTATAAAAAAAATTCAAAATTATAGATATAAATAATTATTATAAATGAATATTAATTCTAAAATATAATTTTTAAATATAAAATTTCAATTTAAATGATAAATATCATTTTAAATATAAATACTAAATTTATTTTTAATTTTTTAGATGTTATCTTATAAATTCTCTTTATTATATTAAATGTATTTATCAAATTTAATGATTTTCGTCCCTTTAATTAAATTAATTGTGTAAATGTTACTGTTATGATCCAAAATCGTGAACCGGACTGGCACTAGGACCTAGGTAAGCTTAAGGCCTCCGAGGCCCGTAGTAAACCTAAACTATAACATTTCATCTTTTTGTCATCTGACTCTAAAAATAATAAGTCCATATTATGACATTATTTAATAAACAGTTAATATCATTTATGGCTCAGCTTCAATATCACATATATAATCCAAAGCTCGGGTCTGTACCCATTTAATAAAATTAGATTTTCATATAAATATTTATTTGTCATAATATGGTCAAACTATTTCTAACATATAGTTTTCAAAATTTTCAAAACAATTACTCCACAGATTATTTATTAGCACATAATAATTTTTTTACATAACCATTATCAATTTAGCATCCAAACTGCGGAATTGAATAAAGTATGCGGAATGTCTCAAACTTAATAAATAATTCATACTAATATTTTTAAAGATGGAAATAACTACTGAATTTCTATAGAGAAAGAAACATAGTCTTAAGAACTAGCAATTCTTTAATTTCCTAAAAAATGTTTATGGATAGAGGTGAGTTTCACTAAACTCAATGAATAATAATAAATAATGCAAAATCACACATTCATGCATTATGCTTTCATAATATATGAAATGGACACACTTCCACAAGCACATGTCATAACATTAGCATTTTCAAATAATTCACATTCAGATATTCACAACATGTGAAAATTTGTCAGTGACATCACAACCAATTTCTATTATAATAAAATATATATATATGTCGGGGAGCCGATCCCCCATACCTAGCCCACTGACCTATAGTGACATACGTCGTCCCAATTTTCACCCATATACAAAGCACATTATTTCACATCGCAAATATTCATCAAATATATTCAATACAATAAATGTAACATATGAATGTAATCAAGGGCAGAAATTATATAAATTTATAGAATCGAAATATTATATATCAAAAATTGAGATTATAGAACTGAAATATTATATTTAGAAGATGAATAATAATATAACAATAGAAATAGGGAATGATTCGTGATTATTTTAAATAATATAAAGAATATATAATATGCATATGAAATGCATGTATGCAAGATGGTGTGCACCATTTATTATTACTCACAGTGATAGTAGAATATGTCAATTCTACATTGAGTCCTGACTTGAAGAAGCAGTAGAGAATCTTGGTCGATCTAGAAAGATACATATAGTAAAGAAAATAATATCAGACACTGAATCCCTTAACTAAAAGCTTTTAATAAATTTATTTATTTATTTTTATCTGTCGGTTTAAATCTAATTTCTATTTTATTTATAGTAGCATTCTCTCAAAATATAACTATCCATTTATATTTTAATATAAATAATAATCCAGTATATTAAATAACTATT
>CANUEP010142514.1:0-51925 GCA_947857235.1 Jatropha podagrica | reverse complement strand
TTTAGGAAGCCTCAATTATGTCAGTGATTTTTATCCTTTAATGGCTCAAGATGCTAAGCCTTTATTTGACAGGTTAAAGAAAAATCCACCTGTCTGGACAGCTATACATACCTTAGCTGTAAAGAAAATTAAACAGAAAGTTTGCTCTGATTTGAAATAAATCAAAAAATACTGTCATCTTTCTTTATAAAAGAAAACATACATATCAATATAATCATACCTTAGTTAATCATTGAAAACTGAATATACTTTATAATTTCATCACCATCACTGTGTTGATCAAGCTTAAAATTATTAAATGCCATGAAAGTAGTTATGTATTGTTTGCAAGGAATCCATTTCTTTTCATTTTGTTAAAAGTTTGATGTGATTCTTTTATGGTTTCATTTATATTGAAATAAATATTTATATAAATTTCGTAAAAATAGGAAAGTGAAAAAGAGAAAAATGAAAGGAAAAGTATTAATGGCATTATTAATTGTTTATAAAAAGCAAATGAAAAGTTTTTAAAATATTAATAATATTATTAATTTTATCAATTATTTAAAAACTAAAAATATTAATTATATTAATTAAATTTTCTATTAATAGTATTAAAAATAATTTTTTAAAAATATAAAAATTATTTTTAACTCAATAGATTAATATTACCACATACGCATTTTAATATTAAAAAATGATACCACATAACTTTTTAGGACTTAACTTTTATATATTTTTATAGATTTACGAGAGTAAGAAAAATAGGTAATAAAAAGAATCGAAATAGAGTTTTTCAGAAAAACAGCATGGAGAGGCAGATGAGTGGTTTTTCAAATATAAATCCTGATAAAATAAGGGTAAATGAGTCATTCAAGTTATTTATTTTGTTAGTTTTGTGTCAGTCTCTATCAATAATGTGATGTGAGTTTGTATATGATGTTGATTGGACATTAAGCGTCACTTCATATTGACTCAGAATTTTGATCTTCAGATTATAAATTGACACTTAATTGATTTTTTTAAAAGTTCAATCACTAAATTACTAAGATTTTCTATTCAGACACCAATTTGACAAAATTTGAAAGTTCAGATACATCATCATTTATCCATTCAAAGATTCATACATCATCATATATAAAAATATTGTAATTTATGATTTATAATTTATATTTAATTCGTATTATTCTAATTGATATACCTTCTTTTATAATATAAATCAAAATATTTGGCAACCTAAAATTTAATTCGATTCAAAATATAGATAAATTTAGATATGAGAATTGACAAATTAAATTTTATCAACAAAACATATGAGATATTAATTATTTATTTGAGCATCTTGGAGTCAATATTTTTAATTGTTAATTTCTTGAAAAACTTCTTTTTATGAATATGCTCCCTTATCCAACATAAGCTTTAATTTGATGATTTCAAATGGTCCATGAACCATTTTTTCTTGCAATAAAATAAAATAAAATCAGAAATTAAAAAAAGTAAAACCAAATTATTAAATTAATTTAGAAAGAGACTAAATATTTTCTTATCAATAAGAATCACATTATTCAATCGTGAATTCAAATTCAATATAGATTCTTTAAAAATATATATATAGAATTATAAATAGATATATAGTGAGAAAAAATTAGATATTGACTATACTTATATTTTTAATTATATATAAACTTTAGAAATAGATATAATTAAAAAAAATAATTTATATGATAACTAATATTATTTAAAGATAAAAAATAAAAGGCATAAAATATATTCCATTTGAATAGTGCTAAGTAACCTGAGATCCACCTAGACATCAATTAATTTTAAATTAAATAAATCAGAAAAGATATATATTGATAAGATAATATAAATAAATTTATCAAAGAAATATAAATAAAATTTTAAAAAAGGTAAAAAAATAATTTTAAAATACAAATCTATTATTTTAAAAATAAATAAATTCAACAGAATTATATATAATATATAAAAACATTATTAATAGGCTTGTTTAAAGTAATCTTTAAATTAATAAGAAGTCATTATGATAATGTTTATAAATATAATAATGAACTAAAACTTAATACTAAAACTTAACACCAATATTAACAATTGAAAAATGGGAAAAAATAAATAAATAAACAAAGAATGATCCACAATTGTTACTTACTATGCTAATTACAAATGAAATAACTAAAATATTTAAGAATTTTATATACAGATATAAATAGATAATGATTAAATTTTAAAATTTAATTTAGGAAGTTTGTATGCATTTAAGTTTCAAACATTATCATGATTATTAAATATATATAATTAATTATTATTTGAAAACACTTAGAAGGATTATGCAATGAAAATAAAATGATGAAAAAAGGAAAAAGATACTTTAAAAAATTAGAAAATTTACAAAAAAAAAAGAAAAAAAAAAAGGGAAAAGCTCAAAGAACAAAATGCCACATCAACTTTGTAGATTTTTTTTTTCCCAGGATATATATTAGTCATGTACACGTGTGATGCACTGATTGTATAGTTTTCTATTTTTTAAATAAAATTGAATCTAATTTTCAAAAAAAAATTATTGTAATTCATATTTGCGTTGCTTTAGTTTAAATAATTTATTTATTTATTTTTAATTAAATGATATGAAGTAAAATATTAATTATAAGCTCTTTTTGAAATTTTCAAGTACTGAATTGAAATATTAACACAATTAATTGTTGTAAGTAAATTATTGTAATTTAATTAATAAATTTAGTTAATTATTTATTCAAATTAAACGAAGTATTCAAATTAAATGAAATATAAAATATTTAATTTTAATGAAATAAATTTTAGTGAATTGAAATTAATATTTTAATTCTTTATTAATCTAACTGTATTATTTAATTAATTTTTATCAAGTACGACTCTATTATAACTCCACTATTTAATAAAAAAATTATAATTATAACAAAATTCTCCATTAGCTTTAGTAGTTTGTAACTCCGTTATTTAATAACAAAACTTTGTCTTTATTAAATAAAAAGATTAATTATAATGAAAAATTAAAATGCCACATCATTATTTTCATATTCTAATATATTGCCACACAGGTTTTTATGTCTTAAAAATTATATATTTATATAGATATATATATAGATAAATAGATTCCAGTCAGTTCTTCCTTAAAAAATATATATTTTTAATTTATTCAACATATATGTCTTATATGAAATGAAAAATATAAATATTATATAATAGTACGAAGCACAGAAGATAATTCTGTCACGTCTTGACATGATAAATCAGTTTTAAGAAGACGGATAGAATAAAACTCTTAGCTAATTTCTAAAATGACAGAGTAACTAGAATAGTGTAATGTATGATATATAAATGAATTGATTCATATATCAAATAATGAAAACTAATTATTAGAAGCATTTTTTAATGGAATGTACATAAAGAGTTGAAAAAATTTCAGATTTAAGTGTATTTTTTTAAGAAAAATCTTAAGATGAATTGCCTCTTGACACGATTTTCATTTTCCGGGATAATTAATATGCTGGTAGGAGTTCTGGTGGCTTGTAATTTATATATTTTTTGTGAATTTGTAATTTATATTTTTGAGGTACAGAGAAAATATATTTTTCAATGACATTTGTAAATAAATAAATTTGGGATAAGCAGACGGTATGACCCTTTTCTTTTTGCATTCAAATGCAAAGGAAATTTCAGCAGTTAGAAACCTTTGGACCTGCAGTTGGAAGTCAGGTCACAGCAACAACGGAAAGACAATGCGATTACGGAACTACGTGGGTCCCTAAAACAGTTAACGCTCATCCTTCTTCTGGAAACGAAAAGTCTTTCTTCATCTAAAATTGCCATAGCAATAACAAAATCACTTCTTCTCGTCCTCGGCTTGAGCAATTGAAGTCGAGAATGACGATGATGGATGCGATCAGAAGTTCTTGTACTTCGATTTTTTCACTTATAGTTATTTTCTGTACTATCTTTGTTGTCTCTGCAAACAGCGGCGTCTTCAGCGTCAAGTACAGATACGCTGGCCGTGAACGCTCTCTTAGTGACTTGAAGGCACATGATGATCGCCGTCAGCTCCGTATTCTTGCCGGCGTTGATCTTCCTCTTGGCGGCAGTGGTCGTCCTGATGGTGTCGGGTTTGTTCTCGAAAATTTTTTAGATTTTATTTATTATTCTTGTTTAGGTGTGGATGTTTGCTTTGTCTCAGTTGCTTGTCTTCTGTGTTCTAACTTGGTATTGGCAGTACTATGTCTGTGTTGTTACATGATAGTTTATTAGTCGTCATTTGTCTTTCATTTGTTTTGTTTCGAGTGTGATAGAGAATAACCGAATTCCAACCTGGAAGTTTTGCTTCTTGTGAATTATCGCAAATTATGAATTCCAGTATAAATGTATATCAACTGTCTGATTTTTGTAGGCTTTATTATGCTAAGATAGGAATTGGAACACCTCCCAAGGACTACTATGTCCAAGTGGATACTGGAAGCGATATTATGTGGGTCAATTGCATTCAGTGTAAAGATTGCCCCAGAACAAGCACCCTGGGAGTAGGCTTCTTTTCTTCTCTTTTTCATTTTCCTACATGTTTCTCAACTTCTTGTCTAGAGTGGATCACTATCGGTACCATATTATTCATATTCATACTAATATTGTTTCTCCCGTTTCTGATTTAGTCTTTTCTTCTCGCAGATGGATCTTACACTGTATGATATTAAGGACTCAATCACCGGCAAGTTGGTTCCTTGTGATCATGAGTTTTGCTATGAGATAAGTGAAGTTCCATTAAATGGCTGTATTGCAAACAAGTCTTGTACTTATCTTGAGATATATGGAGATGGGAGCTCTACTGCAGGCTATTTTGTGGAGGATGTTGTGCAATATGATAGAGTATCAGGTGATCTCCAGACTACATCAGCAAATGAAAGTGTTATATTTGGGTGAGCTTATTATGTTTCTTAACATAAAATGCTTGATACGGTGTATTGTTTTATTTCATAAAAATGTCTGAATTTATAAACTTACAAAGTTTGATATTTATATTAGCTTGGATCATGCAATATTAAGTAGCTGAGTTTCATTAGGACTTCGTATCAAGGTAACTATTTGGGTTATTGTTATTGTAATTTAGGGAAAAGGTTTTGCTATCTAAATGCTATGGTCCAATAAGATTGGAATTTTCAGGTTTATTTCCTTGTGCTGGTTTTATATTAATTTCAATATCGTAAGCTGCATTCTTCACTGACAAAGTTATTGGGGGCTTAGCTGAAGTTTTATTGTGACCTTCTTACTAGTTGTCATCCATGAGGCTTGGTGATTGATATGTTATACAACTTGACTTGGTAGCCAACCAAGATATGCATATGTGTGCACGTGTATATACATATATATGCATATGCATTCATGCGTATCTATGCTTGCCTATGCATATGTATGTGTGTGGGCATGTATGCTTGCACATCTAGAAGTATGCATGTGAATGCACTTAGATAAATCTACAAAATGTCATTGTGTGTATATTTGTCTTAATTTTTTAGTGTCTATTTATGTGTGTGTATATTTGAGAGCGAGTATATACGGCTTTGGTATATATCAATGTAAATGTGCTGAATAAAATGTTTTCTCATAGGTGTGGGGCTAGACAATCAGGGGATTTAGGCTCAACTAATGAAGAAGCTCTTGATGGTATTCTTGGTTTGGGAAAATCAAATTCTTCAATGATTTCACAATTGGCTTCCACGGGAAAAGTGAAAAAGATATTTGCTCATTGCTTAGATGGCATAAATGGAGGTGGTATCTTTGCTATTGGGCACGTTGTGCAACCAACTGTTAACATGACGCCTTTGATACCAAATGAGTATGTTTTCGAGTTTGAAATGGTTTCCAGTTATACTATATATGACTAGCCTTTTTGTTTGCAAATAGTTTTCTACCATACTGACATGTTGTTCCTCATGGTACTCTTAGAGAATTGCCTTGGTTCATGAAAGAGTAAAAAATCCTAATGGTTTGGGTTCAAATTTCCTAGTCATTATCCAGGATGTAAAAGTACTTTGTTGATAAAGATAGTTAGACTTGGATCATATGTTTAAATGATCTCAAGACCCTTGTACATGCTTAGATTGGCTAAATTTTGAAGCTCTTGTCGGGTGTGGAATACCTTCGGGCTTTTCAATTTTTCATTTTGCAAATGCACTTTAAAAGACAATGACTATCCCTTGAAAATTGGTCTATGACTCTATGGTAAACTTCTATTCTTAACTTGTTTGTTACAATGTATTCAACTCAAGGTATGGATAATTTTCTCCATTTAGAGTTAAATATTCTACAAGGTATACTATGGAAATGGCTTCTAAACCACTTTTCCTTGAACCATCTTTAATTTTTCTTATCTCTTAACAACTTTGAAGTCAATGCTTTTTATTCGCTTAGGTTCCATCACCTTGTCTTTTTAGGCATTGTTCCTTTGAATTTTTCCACTTTAAATGAACACAAGCCATTAGCCTATTGTAGTCACTTCATGATATTAATTCTCTATTTGGAGAATCAGCGTGATCAAAGTTATCTTCTTTCCCATTCTCTTCATCCAAACCATTTTGTGTTGTGAAGTCCTATGATAATCACCACTCAACCTTATACGGAGAAACATAAAATGGAAAATTGTTTGAACAACCCTAGTAGAATATAAATCATAAAATTCAAAGTTGTAGAAGAGGAGGTTACATTTATTATTTCTGCAGTCATTTTGACAAAAAATAAAATGCTCGTGTCGCCTTATCCAAGAATGAGCACAACAGTCTGGCACTTAAATAAGTGGGAAAAAATCTGAGAAATTTTTAAAAATAGATGAGCTTGACACCCAAAATACCTATACATTTGGATGCTCATATCCAAGTCCAAGCAATGTAGTCATATACATAAAGTCAATATTATTGCGATTACAATGCGTGTTGTAATGAATAGCATTCTTGTGTCTATTTTTATCAAGTTTTATTTGCTGGCTTGGTATCTGCATTGATTAGTTTTTTTATTACTTAGTAATTCAGTTTTATCTTCTCAAACATGCATTTATGCTACAACTTGTTATATGGAATTTTATATGAAGCTTTAGCTTGATGCTTAAAAAAAAAAAAAAAAAATTTAGGCCCCATTACAACGTCAATATGTCAGCAATTCAAGTTGGTGGTGATTTCCTACATCTCCCAACAGGGCTCTTTGAGGTGGGAGATAGAAAGGGAGCAATAATAGATAGTGGTACAACCTTGGCCTATCTCCCAGAAGTGGTTTATGATCCATTAATAAGTAAGGTATACCATATAAAATGATTTATCATTTTGTAGAGGTTTTCAATATAAATCATCTATTCATATGTTTTATATTCTTATTAGATATTCTCTCAGCAACCTGATCTGAAAGTTCACACCGTTCATGATGAATATACATGCTTTCATTATTCTGGGAGGTATGGAATGTAGTGTAATACTATGCCTTACAACTTTCATCTGGTTTGAAATAGTAATTTTGATGTACGACAATAACAACGACAACTAAGCCTTACATTATCTCAGTTCAGCTTTTACAGTGTTACGCATGTTAGAGATGAATATTATGTTTTAAATCTTCAATGTCTTTTATGTTTCATGCTCTTCCAATGTAATATGGGGTTAATTCTTGAATCTCTTGGAATCATAAGTTTTCTGCTTTTTTAACTGCTGGAAGGTGTACTGTTGCTGGTTTTATGCTTTAACACTTCTTTTTTCTGTGTTTATGTTGGTTTGTTGGTGGGCATCTTTGAAGAAATTAAAGGAAAAAATGTTTTTTGTATTTCTTTTCTATTGTGTGTATAATACAATCCTTAGGCTAGGTAATTTATATACAATAATCTCACTAGAATAGAAAAAATAATTAACTAGGAAAGTCTAGCAAATTAGGAATGTAAATCAAGAATATTAATAGCAAGGATCTCAACACTCTCCCTTAAGTTGGTGCAAAAATATTACACATACCCAACATGCAAACCAAAGGATGAAATAACTTGCTACTCAAGCCCTTTGTGAAGACATTAGCTAGTTGTTCATTTGAAACCACATAGAAAACATTTATGGAACTTTCAACTATCTTCTCTTTTATAAAGTGACGATCAAGCTTTATGTGTTTAGTTCGATCATGCTGGATTGAATTATTCACTATACTGATCGCTACTTTACTATAACAAAACAATGATGTATCTGTTGTTTCAAGCAATTTTAATTCTCCCATCACTCTACGCAACCATATGAGTTCACAGATTCCTTATGCTATGGCTCTATACTCGACTTCTACACTGGACCTAGCAACCATAGTTTGTTTCTTGTTTCTTCATGTGACCAAGTTTCCACCAAGAAAAACACAATAACCTGAGGTTGATCTTCCGTCATCAAGGGAACCAGCCCAACCTGCATTTGTGTAGCCTTTTATTTTCAAATGGCCATATTTCCCTCTACCTGGGGCTGATTTCAAATATCTCAAAATTCGATGTACAACTTCTAAGTGAGATTCTCGAGGGTCATGCATATACTGACTTACTAAACTAATAATATAGGCAATATCTGGTCTAGTATGACAGATATAAATCAGTCTCTCAACCAATCTCTGATACCTGACTACATCGACTGGACTTCCCACTCTAATTTAAAGCTTGTAATTAGCTTCAATGGGTGATTCTGCGGGCTTATATATTAATATACTAGTTTTTTTAAGGAGATAAAGAATATAGTTCCTTTGAGAGATAGAAATTCATTTTTCAGATATAGCAACTTCAATTTCAAGAAAATATCTCAACTTTTCTAGATCTTTAATCCTAAACTCCCTCGGCTAACAAATTTCTCAAGTGAGTAATTTCTTCTTTATTATTCCCTGTCACTGCTATATCGTCCACATAAACAATTAGTAATGTGATCTTACCTGCACAATGTTTAATGAACAAGGTATGATCAACATCACTTTGAATCTACCCAAAAGAAAGCATGGCTTTACTGAATCTTTCAAACCATGCTCTTGGTGACTGCTTCAGCCCATATAATGACTTCTTCAGCTTGCAAACTTTCCCTCTGGTCTTGTCGTCAACAAATCCCAGAGGAATCTTCATATACACTTCTTCTTTCAAATCACCATGTAGAAAGGCATTTTTAACATCAAACTGATGTAGCTCCCAGTCAAGATTAGCTGCACAAGATAATAAAATTCTAATAGTATTCATCTTGGCTACAAGAGCAAACGTTTCCTGGTAAACAACCCTATAGGTTTGACTAAATCCTTTAGCAACTAATCGAGCCTTTTACCTTTCAATTGAACCATTTGCTCTATGTTTAACTATGAACATCCATTTACATTCAATCGGCCTCTTTCTAGGTAGAGGTAATACAAGATCCCAAGTCTCGTTTTTTGTCAAAGCTCTCATCTCCTCAATCATTGTCGCCTTTTATTTTGAGTCCTGAAATGCCTTTTGCCAATCCTGCGGTATAGAAACAGATGAAACAAACAAAACAAAGGCTCTATAGGAGGAAAACAGAACATTATAGGAGATAAAATGAGATATTGGGTGTTTAGTGTACATCGTAACGCCTGTTCTAAGAGCAATAGGAATATCAAGATCAGTATTGAAGGAGTTAGAATTGGTATTAGGAATAGAAACAACAGCAATTAAAGGAGACTCACCAGGTTTTTGTTCTTCTGTATTTTCAGGATCTGAATTTGGAGAGGACGGTTGAGCAGTGGTTTCATGCTCCATAGTTATATCTGTATTACCCCGCTGTGTGTAGGTTTTCAAATCAAGTCTATGCAATCTTCCTAAAGTTTCTGTTGGTTGGTCTCTCGTATTATCTATGTTTATAGGAATCTTCCCCTGGAAAGGAATCTTTATAGAATTATCCACCACCTCTTCCATTTGACATTTCTCCCCTTAAAGAGGTGACTGGGAAGGAAATT
Organism: Jatropha podagrica; assembly: GCA_947857235.1. Classification (NCBI taxonomy): domain Eukaryota; kingdom Viridiplantae; phylum Streptophyta; class Magnoliopsida; order Malpighiales; family Euphorbiaceae; genus Jatropha; species Jatropha podagrica. The sequence continues at coordinate 41,965 of CANUEP010142514.1, read as the reverse complement.
AGGATTCAAATTCACTAAAGGTAACATCCATACTCACAAAATATTTTTTCAAAGGAAGATAATAACATTTGTATTCCTTTTGAGTATTAGAGTAGCCAACAAACACACACTTCAAAGCTCTAGGATCTAATTTGCGCAGATCGGTCTGATGAACAAAACAAATATAGCCAAAAACTTTATGAGGTACGATATAAGAATTTTTCCCTTGAAAAACATCTAATAGAGTTTTAAAGTTTAAAGTATGAAGAGGCATACGATTAATAAGATAAGCAGTAGTCAACACGGCATCCCCCCAATATGGTTTAAGAAGATTCATAGTAAACATAGAGAGATCTAGCTACTTCTAGTAAATGTCTATTTTTTCTTTCAACTACTCCATTTTGAGCACTAGTATTGACACAACTAGTTTGATGTATGATGCCATTAGAATCTAAATAGGTACAAAAATTTGTATTATGTATTCAGTACCATTGTCAGTTCTTAGGACTTTCACATGTGCATCACACTGCGGACAAATTATTTTATGAAAGTTCTGAAAACACGAAAAAAACTTCATTTTTTCTTTTTATCAGATAAACCCAAGTCAATCTAGTGCAACAATCAATAAAAGTCACAAACCATCTATAACTAGAAAGGGAAACAGTTTTAGTAGGGCTCCATACATGAGAATGAATAGTAGCAAAATGTACCAAACTTTTATTATTAATTGGTGAATAAGAATGCCTAGTGTGTTTGACAAGTATCACATACTAATAAATCCAAATCACACTTAGTAAACAAAGTGGGAAATAAATGTTCTAAAACAGAAAAGGAAGGATGTCCTAATCTCCTATGCTATTGAATAACCTCATGGGAATGATATCTAGAATTTCCTAACAAAGCTTGACTGGTACCCAAATTGAAAAATTACACGTCATCCAACAGATACAGTCCATCGCGCATGCTACCACTGTCAATTGTTCTCCTTGTGTTCAGCTCCTAAAATATACAATGAGTAGGATAAAATGTTATTTTGCAATTAAGTGTTTTTGTGAGAAGGCTAATAGATAAGATATTGATAGAAATCTAGGAACATGAAGAACAGAGGAGAGATTAATATTTGGAGTACAGTCAATAGAACATGTGCCAGCATTCGGTATTAAAGAGCCATCCGCAATGCGGATATTGTCGGTGCCTCGATATTTAGAATAGGTAAGGAAATGGTTTATAGAGCTTGTTGTATGTTTGTTTGCTTCTGAATTTATAACGCAAGAGGGTTTTGCGATTATAGCAAGGAAAGTAAGAAAGGCATTACCTGAACTTACAAAATTAGAAGCTGCAGTCTGAGTTGAGGAAGAATCAAGTTGTGACAATAATCGTTTCAGGGACTGAATTTCCTTATCAGAAAAGCTATCAGCAATAGATGGTTCCTCAGATAAAGCTCTACCATTAGATATGTGCGCCTGTGGTCTAGAAGAACTAACATGTTTCCCTCCACGCCCCTTAGTTGGGCGTCCATATAATTTCCAGTAGAACTCCTTGGTGTGCCTGTTCTTACCACAATAGTTACAAACTAACTGATCTCTATCCTAAGAGCCACTCTTCGCAGCCTGTATTTGTTCCGTGGCAAAATTAGTAATCAACACTGCTTTATCAACTATAGACTTGTGAACCATGACACTCCTCCTAGTCTCCTTTTATTGTACAAAAGAGTATGCTTGTCGTAAGGATGGAAAAGGATCTCGTCTAAGAACTTGGACACGAATTTGATCATACTCGTTATTTAGGCCCATTAGAAAATCATACATACGTTCTACTTCAATCAACTTTTGAACTTGAGTTGCATCATGAGGACATTTTGCTTGAAAATCCTGGTAATAATCCAGTTCCTGCCACAACCTGCTAAGTTTTGCAAAATACTGAGCGATAGTCAAATCCCCCTGCTTTGTCTCATGACCTTTTTGTCGCAATTCATATCTCTGAGTATAGTTTCTTGTTTGTGAATATGTTTGTGAAGCGGCATCTCATATCTTCTTAGCTGTATCAAGGAGCAAATATTCTCGGAAAATAGTTGGTTGCATGAAATTTATTAACCAAGACATAATAAGAGAATTATCGGATTTCCACTTATTAAATCCTAGATCTGTTGAAACTAGTTTGGTTGCTCCACCATTGAGGTATCCTTGCAAACCTCTAGCTTCAATGAATAATAAATAGGACCGAGACCATGCCAAGTAATTTGTTTCATCTAACTTCACCGGACTAATCTGAAGTGAGGGACTCTTTGAGTGAAAACTGAAATTCGTCTTCTTGCCATCACTCATATCGTCAGACGCAAAGGAACACAAGTAGCAATAGTGAAATAAGCCGAAAAAAGGGAAAAATTTTCGGAAAGGCACAACTGGATCTGAAGAACCAGTAGAGCGGAGTTGCAACACCAAATCGAAGCCGTTGAAACAAGAAACATTGACGGAGCTCACCAGAAACCGCCACATGCGGCGGCGTGCAAAGAAAGGCCAGAATCTTCTAGCGGCGTGTGTGCACACCCGCGTGACTAGATGGCGATGGGATTAGACGAGAACCGCCGATCAGTGGTTGCTCCTTTTGAAGTGGGCGGTGACGATCAACTACTCCCCTTGGCGGTGTTATTTGCAACCCAACCTTGTTGTGAAAAAATCCTAGGCCGGAAAAACGCGGCAAAGCTTTGATATCATGAAGAAATTAAAGGAAAGAATGTTTTTTGTATTTCTTTTCTATTGTGTGTATAATAGAATCCCTAAGCTAAGTAATTTATATACAAGAATCTCACTAGAATAGGAAAATAATTAACTAGGAAAGTCTAGCAAATTAGGAAAGTGAATCAAGAATATTAATAACAAGGATCTCAACAATCTCACAATCCCTAGTCTAGGTAATTTATATACAAGAATCTCACTAGAATAGGAAAATAATTAGCTAGGAAAGTTTAGCAAATTAGGAAAGTAAATCAAGAATATTAATAACAAGGATCTCAACAATCTCATTATAACTTTCATGCTAATTTGTTACCACCATCATCTTAGTTGATTAATATAACAAAAGGAACGTAGAGAAAGCAAACTTACAGCTGCTTCATAATGTGTTAAATGTTAATGCTGTGAATATTTGAGAAGATCATACCACCTTGACAATCTGGTTTCTGTCTAAATGCAGTAATTTGAATATTTGATTTCCATTTTTGTTCATTTGATTGAATAAGCATTTAATTTCAGAAGAAATGGGTAATAGAATTTTTTTTAAATATGACTATTAAGTGAACATTATTTGTTTTTCTGCTAGTTAGTATTATACAGAAGCCCTGTTCTTTCCCCCAGCTTGGTATATTTGACAAATCTAGAAGTACTATAATGAAATTCATGGAATTCTTTGATTTGTACTTTCTAAAGAAAGGATATAATCTTATTTGATTGATAGGAATTAAAAACAATTAATTATAATAAAGTTGTTGTAAGGAATATTAAAATATAGCAAATATTAAAAAATAAAACACTACAATGTTAAATAATTCTTTGATTAATGTTTTTTCATCCTCAAATATATATCCCACAATTTGTTCCAGGCATAAGGCTGAAGGAGCATCTACTTACAGCTTTATATGCTTTGTTTCCATTGCAGTGTGGATGAAGGATTTCCAAATGTGACTTTTCATTTTGAAAACTCGGTTGTCTTGAAGGTGCATCCACATGAATATCTATTCCTCTTCGTAAGTATATTGAGTTGAAAAATTTTCAGAAATGATTTGTTTTGTATTTTCTTTCTTTGTGGTTCTTTTTCCTTGATATTGCTTCACATATTCTATCTTAGAAGATTGTAGCCTAAAATTGCCATCATCTAGAGTTAAGATATTATCGTCATCTGTTATTTTTTCAAAAGTTTGAGTTTTGCTTACAAAGCTGTTCTGCAGAACTTTTTGATTTGATTTCGTTTAAGTTGGTTATTAGTGGAGGAGTTTGGTGTGGTTTATACACCTTCCACAGGCATAGATCAAGTTTACAATTCCAGCTCATCTTGGAGAGAAGGGCCTCTTTGTAATTATTCTTCTTTTAGTAAGTAGGAAACTTAATTTACGTTTATATAGGGTTATTTGGGAATTTTATATTTTGGTTGGAGCCTCTACAAGCATATTTGGGGTTTTTAGTTGAACTGAAGTAATTTGGTGCGAGAACTTAAGGTTCTACTTCACTTGGTATTGGATCCAACATCGATTATTGTAACTGCCTTCTTTTGCTACTGTCCTTATTGGTCATGTTAGAAAAAAGAAAGTTTTGGTCATTGTCACATGAAAAGAACACGATATTGGTTATTGGCCTTTCAAAATGATAACAATTCTTTTTTGCTGCCAAAATGCAGACCCTGCAAATCCTAACTGAAACCACCCTAACTTGCCCTGCAGAAGCCAATCAGCCACCATCATAAAAGCCTTTTCTAGTTACCATTTGTTAGGATTTGCCTTTGTTGATGCCAGAAGTTCTGGAAACAGCATTGGACTGCCATGCATAGAGCCGCAAATCACTGATCTTTTCATATTGCTTCTTGTAATCTTGATTTAATTACTTTACTAACTTCGTAAAAGAATTCACGATAACAATATCTGATTCAGTTCAATTCTGCTACATTGTTTCCTGTAAACTGTTCTTATTTCTGAATGCTTTGACCAAAATCAGTGTGCTTTTGGGTCCAAAAGTAGAAATTGGTATTTCTGGCTAAAGTGTTTTGTCCAAACAGCTGGAATAACAAAAATGAACCTAACAGAATTTTGAGATGCTATGATTGGCCATTAAATGTTTCAAGAAGAGCTTATTATGCCAAATGTATACTTGTGAGTTTAGTACAGCTTCAACCTAATGTGCTTGCATTTTGTTGCAAAATTACAATTTGATTACTGTCTGATTCACAATATTTTCAAGTTTCATAGATGCTTTCACTGTTCTGTAAAAAAATTGTTTAATAAAATGTTAATATATGATCGGACGCCTTTTATTTTTCATGCAATAATTGTTAGGAGATGATACAATTACTTTGTTTTGGTCAAATGGTGTTGCTTACATGCTTGGATGCTTACACCATTTTCACGTGAAAAAAGAGCTACTTTACAAATGTGGGAAATAATGGAAGTCCTCTTGTCCAGTGGAAAGATAATAGGACTAGTGAGTTTTTGTGGCAAGGCATGCATAAGGAGTTTAAGTGTAATCAAACAAGCTTTCATATGTAATTGGGAAGTAGAAATTTATGAATCCTCGAGTAGATTTTTCTTACAAAATGATTATTAGATGGTAGTTTTATTTATTTATTTTTTAAACTAAATATGGAAAGGAATGCATAGGGGCTTAGTTTGTGGAATACTGCTGGAATAGGTCCCTTAAAGTTGGTGATAGGACTATAGTGTAATGTTGACATGATTAAGTTGCTGGAACAGGTGTGATGTTTACTTGTTATTATGGGAATGAAAAAGCTATTGATATTATCTATAGAGTTTACAAGAGAAGGTTTTCAATGCAATATAGAAAGTTGGAGAATCCTTGGGCAATTGAATTAGGATTATGTTAGAAATTTTGTGTTTCCAATTATTGTAGTTGGGCTAGATTTTTGGGGATTTGAGGACTGGTTCCAGCTACATGGTGGAACCAAGATCAGATTGTAGTTACCTAATTTGCTGCCCTCCTTAGGGTATCGTTATCTTGGATGCATGCCCTGGATCACAGTACTTTCACAGTCCAGATCTTTAAGAATCAAATCGCACGTTTTTTATGTGTATTCACTTTTTTAGATATTCTAAACTAAAAAAAATATATATGTAAAGCTTCTAGGTGTAAAATTTTAACCAATGAAAAGCTGACGAACCTAATAATTGTAAATTGCATACCACATACCAAATTAGCATACAAATAAGCCTACCCCCTAGTATGCTACACATTAAATTTAGTGGCATATTCTGTATCAGTATCTGTACCACGAACTGAAACACTTGTTTCAGGTAACTATGGCTTGGAATTTAGAATATTGAGGTTTTGCATTCTTGGTTTGGAGAGACTGGAGTTTAATATATTTGAACCTTAAATTTTGTACATTGCTGACTGATATATGTCAAGTTTTGTGTTTGGCATATGTCAACCCATTGGCGAAAATTTCAGATTCTACGGTTCGTAGTAATGTCACTGCCAACCAATTACATAAATTATGCAAGAACTTATTTGTTGATTTGGACTTCTGCAGGAAGGTTTATGGTGTATTGGATGGCAAAACAGTGGAATGCAATCAAGGGATAGAAGGAACATGACACTCTTAGGAGGTATTAATTAATTCCATACATGTGTTGCACGTGGTTGACATGAATACTTACCATGTGTTTAAATATTAGGTATTAAAGCTAATTAAACAGATAAAATATTGGATAATTATCTATTTTGTATATATTAACTTAAAAGTAAAGTAAAGCTAACAAATCAAATATAATACATCAGAGCTTGCTTTTTCACTTATTTAATCCTTCAATTATCATCTTCTATCATAGTGAAAGTATAGCACATGGGCGAGCCCTATGAATTTCTTTTTGAGAGATATATGTTTGCTGTAGAAAGAAATAAGAGTGTAGTTAGGGTTAAGAATTTTATAGATTCAACTTGAAGTTTGTATTTAGGAATATATAAATAGGCTATGAATCCATATAGATACGTGGCTGTATTAAGTTCAATTGTCCTAGAATAACTTTGATGAATTAAGAGATTATAAATATGATCTGAACATAAATATCTTAATCGGTTTTGTTATTTTAATACAACATATTTTTGGCTAGAGTTTGTGAACTTCTATATTTGTAATAGCTTCCTATACTAGGATTACGCAATAATTCATATTCTAGGATTTTACATGTACATATATACTTGCTATCATAGAGATTGATGCATCATGTATGAGAAATAGAATAAATTGTTTCTCTAAAGCACTCAGGAATTAACACATATGAATTAGTTCTATTATGTTTTATTATATTTTTGTTTTATTACATAATCCGTATCGTTGTATTATGGGAAAAATCTAATATATTTATATTAATAAATATTTTTCAAATATTATATTTCAACCATATCTGTTTTATCATATTATAGTTAGGTAGATAGGTTATAGATTTAGATGAGATTATATATTATTGATAGAGAACAAATTATGCTATAGGAAAGTATAATTTGCTAAATGTATTATGGTTATTGATAAAATGTCTCATTGTAGAATAAAATGTAAAAAATTCATTATTAAGGAAACACAGGTTACTCCTGAAAAGTCAACCTATAACCATTAATTAACATTACTAATAATGACTACTACTAATACTATAATGTTATTAAATTAATTTAGTGTTTAAACTAAAATAATATAAGTATGATTGTGCAACTTTCTAAGATGATATTTGATAGAAAAAACAAATTCAAAAAAGAAACAAAGTCTTCACTGGAGTTTCAACTTATTAACTTTATTGCCTATAGTCAAGCAGGTTTTGACAAATGTCATGATTATAAGGTGATTTTGAAAAGTGATATTTTAGTAAAAATATAATATATTTTTATGTCCTTTATAGTTCATTCAAAGGTTTTAATCTCTTAGAAGACTATTATGTGCAAGAACTTGTATATGTTGATGTTATGCTTATTTTAGATCATTGAGGTTTCTTCATGCAAATATTCGTGTTTTCTAGAACAAAATTGTCGCCATGGTGTTCATTTAGGTTTTAGACTTTCAATGCATTCAGCCTAAAATCTGAACCAGTTAAGAAGCCAAAAAAGGGTGAAAAAGAAGGCTTATAGATTTTGAAAATTGGGTTTGCTATGTTGTCTGATTGCATTGCTAATTATCATGATATATAACTTAATGAAGCAAATCTCCAATGCTAATGGACAACTAGCTGGAATTGGTGTCTATTGGATGATGTCATCACTAAAGAATTTATGTTATGTGATTCTTTTAATCTTTATTCTGCATCTGCTTTCTTCTGCAGATTTAGTACTTTCAAACAAGCTAGTTTTGTATGATCTCGAACATCAGGCCATTGGATGGACCGAGTACAATTGTGAGTCTAAAAGTTATTTCTCAACGCCTTTGTTTACTTGTTCACATCATGCCTTTATTGTTTTCCAATCAGATGACTTTCTGGTTCTTCTTTGTGGTATTTTAGGCATGTCTTCTTTGGTTGGGGGTGGGAGGGAATCAAAAGGCATGCCTAAAGTTCCACACTGAAGCGCACACACCATCCTTTCATGTTGTCATAAAAAATGAAACTTTACTAATTTGTTCAGAAATTATAACCAAATATCTTATGTTATTATATAGATTTTTATGGAGCATGAAGGTAAAGATCCATTGTTCATAAAGAAACCATAAAACTTCTCTTGTCAAACTTCTTGAGTTGAAAGAAACCTGTGGTGGTTGTCCTTTTTCGCTCTCTCTTCTTTTTCCTTTTCTTTCTTTTATGTTTGTACTACGTTGTTGCTGATTGTCTTTGCTAAACTTCTGTCAAGTTAAAAAATTTTGGCTGCTCTTTTTTGCATTTTAAAATCCTCAGAAATTGGGAACCTATGCTACATATTTGACTTTAGACTGAATGTCCGAAAATCATTGTCAATTTAAAGTAGTTTCCTATTTATGCTGACTTTTCTGCGGTTGATTTCAGGTTCATCAAGTATCAAAGTCCAGGATGAACGGACAGGAACAGTACATTTAGTAGGTTCACACTCTATTCCTTCTGCTTGCAGTTTGAATGCACAGTGGAGTATAATTTTGCTGTTACTCAGTACGCTGCTGCATTGTTTAGTTTACTAAATTGCTACAACCAGCACAGAATAGCAATGGTCAATACTAAGATAAAAGTATCAAATATTAGAAATGAAAAATACATTGAACAGCAGATACTATCTTCTTAACCTGACATTCACTTTGGGTTAATATTTTCTTCCCATAGTGAATTGTGGAAATTTATAGGGGCCTTCAGCAGGTTTGAGTGTACATAGACTTCTTTTGCTTACAAGGGTTAGGTTCTCCAGTGCTGCTATAAAATCAGTGTATTTAGTTGGAATTTTGATGCTTACAAAGCATAAGTGTACATGTAAGTTTTCAGGCTGAACACAATGTCTATTCTTATACCAATTCAGAATTCTGCCTCCTTGTCTATGCAGAAATCTAATTGGATACGATTAATTTAGGACAGATATCTTTTTAAACAGTTAGTTTGAGAACATGTAGTTCTAGGAAACTTGACAGGTTCAAGAACATATGAAGCGTGGGTTAGAAAACACTAATGTGCTGACATTTATCTTACAGTTTGCCAAACACAATGGAAGATGGTTGGTAACTTCTTATTCAAAGCAAATGCTTGTTATTTTCTTGTATGTTAGCCTCTACAGTTCTTCTTGTAGATTTTAAAATGTTCTATACTGGTCAAGTTTTTAATGTGTGCTAAACTTTAAAGGGTAACCTAATAATGCATGAATCATCCTACGTTTTCTGGACTCTGAGAAGAGCTGATGTACAAAGTCTTGCCCTGCCTTTTTTATAGTGAGGCTGTTTTTGTAGCTTGAACCCAGGCTATTTTTGTAATTTGCAGCCATGGCTTCTAGGTCACTAAGTAGAGTAACTTTACTGTTATACCAAAAGCTATCCTCTAATGTGCACTAAAATTGAGAATACATATATTCAACTCTTTAGTCCTTATTTTTCCCACTTTCTTGTAACTATAATTATCTAATGTTTATATATACGGACACGCTACCATTCTATTATAAATCGTCGATGCTACATATAGATTGTGGCGCAAAATAAGACATATAGGTAAGGTTTGAAACAGCGAGTGAAACGTGATAGGAAGTTTCATTTGTTTTGGAGTTTATAGGATCAGTTGAAGTGAAAATATGGCTTTACTTTTGCTTTGTTTAGAATTATATGTTATGATTATCTCATACCAGTTCATGGGTCGGGCTTGGATTTGACAATGCCAAAATTTTAAAACACTCAGCTTGTCCGTCCTGTAATTTTCCTCAGAAACTGAAGTTTGTGACCTGGTCTACAAATGGGTCATTATGCGCATGCCTATGTACCATTCTTCAGTTCTTCCTCATCATAATTTATGGCTGAAATGTGAATATTAAGTTGTTGCTTCTGTTTTGCACCACTAGACACTTTTATCTGCGGGTGTAATCGAGTAAAGTCAAGTCGATCAAGCACTCAGCTTGAATTCGACTCGATTGGAAAACTTGAAGTTTGAAACTCTAATGGAACTTAATTGAATTTTAAGTTTTGAGGTCGAGCTCAGTTTAATGGATGCTTGAAATATGTGAATTTTCAAGTCTACTCTGATTCAACTCTGTTGATTGTAATTTTTAAAAAATTACTATGTTACGAATATTAAATAAAATCTGATTAACTTAAAGATAAGCTCGAACAAGCTCAAGTTGGAGCTCCAATTGGTAAACTTTTAGTTGTATATTTATATAATATAAAACATATTTATATAAAGTTCGTGAGTCTCTGGAGTTGAATAATTTACTTCGATTTTTAATTATATGAACAGTTTCCTGGAAATGATCTTTTTTTTTTTTTTTTCTCCTTTTGCTATGTAAGTATTATTTATTTATAATTTTGATTGATTCACTGTTTAAATTCCATTCGGCGGGCAAGCCAATTTGAGGTACATATGAGCGCAGATTGGTTAAAATGGAATTGATTACAGTTTGATTTTTGTTCAGTTATTTAGTTAATCGATTTGGTGTCAACTTATGATTTTACTTAATTTCAGTTTCAGTTTTTTGTTCATTCATAGAAGATAAGCTAAATTCATCCGAAAAAACCTAATTGAGTGGTTCAATTTGATTTTAGAACACGGTTTTCTGTTTTTTCAAATGTGCAACCCTAATTTCAGGTTGAAACTTGTTGCTCGGTCAAAGGCTTGATTCCTTAACTTATCTTGACCTAAATAAATATATAAAGGTCAAATCACAGGTTTTACTTTTCTTTTTTTTTTTGGGTTAAATTTTCTGGTTATTGAGCTTATAATGCTAATTTTGACCTTACCTAGTCACAGGAAATGAGAGGGAAAACAAGGGGAAAAGAAAATATATTTGCTTCAATTCCAATGGCAATAACCTTCTGAACCTTCTATTATGAATAAATTTCCTTCACCAGTTCCCTTATTTTCAGCACCGACTCTATTTCTATAGTAACATTATTCACCAATATTATATGTAGTAAATTTAGCCATGAGGAAGAGGACCACAAAATTCTTTGGAACTTCATTAAATTATTTAGTCCTTCATTTGAAAAATGTCATTTCTTTAATTTAGGAATGAGAAATGAAATAATAACTTTACATTAAATGTAAAGGACAGGATAGTCAAATTGTGAGTGAATAATTTGATAAGTCAATATTAAAAGATAAGATCGTGTTATATAACAAATTATGAATCGTAACATTCGTAACTATACTAATTACAACTGGATGAAAAATTGTGATAAAAAAAATTCGAATTCAAAACTTTTTACTTATTATATAAAAGAAAAGATCAATCACACCATCATCTGATTAACTATTTGAAAGCGATAATTGCTAATAGTTTGATGCTGAAAGTGTGTAAAATATATAAAATGGTAATACCATGATAAAAATTTAATATATTTATATTGAGATTGTGTTAGGTAATAATTTTTTAAGTAAATTTTAATGTTTTGACTATAGTGTTTAGGTCGTGTTCAGCAGCAGGATTTGAAATTGTGTTCATTTTTTTTATTGGGTCAAAAAATTATCTTAATTAATTATAGCATTCGGTGATACAATATCTATCATACTATTTACAGATTGAGACAATATTTTATGAAATTTTATCTTCATTAATTTTTAGCATTTTATAATTTTTTTTAACGATATTTAGACTTATCGCTTGTCTTTACCTTATTTTCTGCTTTCATGCTATTTTTTCACATTTTAAATTAAATAGATTAAACGGTTACAGTTATTTATACTTAATATTTTTATCGTAAATCGTTATATAAACAGCTAATCACTAATAGCTAAGTACTAGTAAAACAGCTTACAGTTATTAAAACAGCTAAAATTGTCAAACATATCTTTACTGATATAACATTTGAATTAGTTTTTAAAAGTTAAGGTAACGTTTTATAGAAAATTAACCTTTATAAAACTTAACTTTTAGAATTCATTTGGAACAAATAAATTCCATAAAATGTTGTGTTTGGAGCGATAAAAGAAAACAAATTTAAATTTTACAAATTAAATTTTATGGAATTGGGAACTCAAATTCTACTAAAATTGATGAATTTATAAATGAATGTCACAAAATTGGCCATTGAAATATTTAATAATAAAATTACTTTCCACTATAAATTCAACTTTTTTTTTCTTCCTATTTATTTTCTTTGGAAAATTTCAAACTATAATTGCATTATTTTTTTAATCCAATAATGACAATAGTTTATATTTTTATTATCTTTTTTTGAAAATTCCAAACCAGTAATTTTTTTTTTTTTGAAGTTTGATAGTAACTTTAGCTATTATTATGAAACTATAAAAATTGATTATCAACAATTGTTTTCAAATGAAATTAAAAACAATAGTAACATTTTTAATATTTTTTTAGTTTTTAAATTAATTATTTAAATCAATAAAATTTTTTGCATCAGTTAAAAATTATTACTATGATGAATTTTATTGCTTATATAATAAATTAATTAGTATGAAATATTAGTGTATTTATTTATATGAAATTTATTATTTATATTTTAATAAAAAAATGACAAGTTATTATATTGTACATAATAAATATAATTGGTATTTGTTATTTATTTTTGTTAAATTATTATGTCAAAGGTATTAAAAGAAATAAAGACAAATGAATTTTTATTTAAGAATTTATTCTAAATATAATTTTATATAATTCAATTGAACTAGTGTTAGCACCCGCGCAATGTGCGGAACAGTATTAGTGAAGTAATAGTTTATAATATCATTCAAAAATAATAAAATTATATAACAAAATGATCGTCAAATGCATTATAAATACCTGATTAAAAAATTATGTATCGAAACCCGTATAGAAATTCACCTTTAATAACCAAACTTATCCTGACCTCGATTATAATTACCTATTTAAATACTCAAATCCGTTTACATTAAAAATATATATTTTTATTTTTAAAAATAAAAAATAAGTAAAACTTATAAAATTATTATTTTGATTTAATAAACAAAATATAATATAATATAAATACTAAATATAAATTATAGCATTAATATAATTAAAAATAAGTGTATAAATATATATAATTTTCTTTATAAAAATAATTATTTTAAATATTTTTAAAATATTAATTAAACAAATAGCAGATAGTGAGTATCTGTGTCCTTAAACACAATCCAAATCCAATACGGTTAGTGAAAATACTATATGAATTCATCCCAAACTTGTTTATTCACTATTTAAATTTGCTAAAAATCATATTGGATCTTATTGAGTACCTATTAAATTGTCATCATTAACTGAGATATGTTTTTTTAATTATACTACTAAATTTTTCACTAACAATAGGAAAAGTCATATATGATATGACATATATAAAAAAATGTCCACATACTATTGACGTATTTTTCAATAATGATAATAATTTTTAGAACTTAACTAATTATATTAAAAAAGAAAATTAGGTATTTTTTATTTTTATGTTTATAATTTATTACAAATGATTATTTATTTATTTGAAATATTAATGTATTACTTATTATATGTAATGTATGATAAACATATGGATGTTCTACTTATTTAAAAATTATTAAATAATATACATTTTTATATCTTGTGTCTCATGTCCGTGCAACTTAGCTCCTAGCATATGAGACTATTCTATGTATTAAGTTAATCGATCAAAATGTTTTCTTTTAATTACCAATAAAAAGTGAAGTGTTTTTTTTAAAATTTATTTTCATATCTTTGAAATAAAAAATTAATTTTTTTATTTCATATTTATAATTTATTATAAATAATTAATTATTTATTTAAAATATTAATGTATTACTGTATTCTAAAAGTGTGGATATTGTACTTTTTTAAATTACATTTTTATATCTCATATCTTGTGTTCGTGTAACCTAACTCCTGATATATAAAACTATGTCATACACCAAGTTTTTTTTTTTTAATTACTAATTAAAAATAAAATATTTTTTTAATTTATTTTTACGTTATTGAAATAAGAAATTAAGTTTTTTATTTATTTTATATTTATAATTTATTATAAATAATTATTTATTTATTTAAAATATTAATTTATTATTTATTTTATATATTGTGTGCTAAGCACGTGGATATTTTAATTGTTTAAAAATCATATCATATACATTCTCGTATCTTGTGCTCATGTCCGTACAACCTAACTTCTAATATATGAGACTACTCCATATACCAAGCCAAATCAATCAAGATTTTTTTTAATTACCAATAAAAATGAAGTTTTTTTTAAATTTATTTTTTTCTCATTGAAATAAGAAATTAAGGTTTTTTTATTTTATGTTTATAATTTATGATAAATGATTATTTATTTATTTATTTAAAAAATTAATGTATTATTATGTGCAATGTGTCATGAGTATATATATATCCTACTTATTTAAAAATTATCATATCATGTGCATTCTAGTATTTTATGTCCTATGTACATGCAACCTAATTCCTGATATATGATATTATTTCATATATTAAGTTAATCAATCAAGATATTTTTTAATTACCAATAAAAAGTAAAGCGTTTTTTTTAAAATTTTTTTTCATGTCATTGAAATAAGAAATTAAATTTTTATTTATTTTATGTTTATAATTTATTATAAATGATAATTTATTTGTTTGAAATATTAATGCATTGTTTGTTTTGTATTTTGTGTCCTAAAAGTGTGGATGATGTACTTTTTAAAAATTATCATATCTCGTACGTTTTTATATTTCGTACCCTGTATCCATTCAACTTAACTCCCGACATATAAGACTACTCCATATATCAAGCTAATCAACTAATATTGTTTTTAGTTGCTAATTAAAAATAAAGTGTATTTTTTTAATTTATTGTTGTCATATAAGAAATTAAGTTTTATTTTATTTTATATTTATAATTTATTATAAATAATTGTATATTTATTTAAAATATTAATGTATTATTTATTTAGTGTAGTGTATTTTAGGCTGTTTTACATTTTAAAAATCATTTCTATGAGCGTATGGATTCCTTATTAATTGTTTTGTAATAAAAAATAAATTTAGATTAATATATTAATGTATTAGTGTTAGTGATAAATTTTTTTATAGATATTAACCTTAATTTCATTTGTGTTTATAATTTATTACAAATGATTATTTATTTATATTAATATATTAATATATTACTGTTAGAGATAGTTTTTTATAGATATTATTTTGATAAAGACATTGTGTAAAATAATTTATCTTTTTTTAATTATGTCTTATGTTTTTATAACAACTGTCCTAAATAATTGTTCTCCTGCTAACAGTTGGCTTTTTTTAGAGGTTTACATTTGGCATCTTTACAATGCAAATTGCTATGTTTATTTATTTTAAATTGTAGCATATCAAATATAACAAATTCATTTGTAAATGAATTTTGCAACTATTATTTATTTGTTCCAAACGAGCTGTTAATGTTTTATAAAAAGTTACTTAAATAACTATTAGTTAGTCAAACAACTAAATGCTATTATAACAATTAACAGCTACATTAGTTTTAGTAATATACCAAACAGACCCTAAGCCTACATTGAAATCCCACAATTTGTGGATCATTAACTAGTTGTTAATATAACATTAGTATTAATAATGGATAAATGAAAAAAAAAATTATAAATTTTCCTTGTTTTCTTGTTTTCCTTAAAGCCTGGAAAATACTTTTCCATTTAAGATACTAAAATAACAAAAATAAATATATATTGATAACAGAAATTTCTCTTACAACACTGATAATATAATTTTTTCTTACAATTGAAGAAGAAAAGAAATGATAACAACTGTTAGAAACTCAATAAGCCCAAACTCAAGAAAACAAGAAAATCCTAAAAGAGAAAAGAATTATTATTATTATTATTATTATTATTATTATTATTATATATGTATATAAGATGATTATCATTCACATTGGAAGTACCAAGAAGCTGGGTGCAAGATATACTTCTGATGGGTGTAATTGAAAGAAAACTTTTGCAGAGGAGCCAAAGGCAATCCTCCATTTATGACACAGTCATCAAAAGCTAAGACTTTGAGAAATTTAGGATTGACAAGAGCTTGAGGAAAGCTTCCACATTTCAGGTGAACATTGATGACAGGACACATAGGACAGCTGTTGGAGACTTCCACCATATATTTTGGAGGCAAACCATAACCTACCTGAGTCTGTTGGATGGTTGGAGCATTGTTTGAACACTTTGCACCAAATCCTGCAAAAAAAAATATATATATATATATTATGTAATTTAATAGTCTCCTGTGTGTATTTATGAAGCTTAATTTAGTGCTAGAGAGTGAGTAATGATTACCCAAATGAAGAGTGAAACACGCAAGAGATAACCATAGGAGGAACTTGAAAATCTGTTGCTTCTCCATGTTGGGTTTAGTAGTTTCAGGACAAAAGATTGTAGAGAGAGAGAGAGAGAGAGAGAGAGTGTGTGTATGGAGGAGAGTTCTAAGGAGGAATAGTAAGCTGCTAAGGGACTTTTATATATAATATATACATATTCCAATAAATTTTTTTAACAAAAATAAGAATATAATAAAGGAAAAAGGAGAAAATTTAAAAAAATAAAAAGATAATTTAATATGGTATATGAAACTAGCAGCACAAAATACTATCATACTATTAAATAAAATGAAAAAACAAATTATAGAATCATAAATGATTTATCAAATATTTATATTGTGTAATTATTTTTTAGTTAAATCAAAATTTTAATATTGTTGGTGGAAAATTGATAATAATTAAATAAAAATTTTTTATTTTTAAACAAATTGAGCCTTATTGGATAAAATTGGTAATTATCCATTTAAAAGGAGACATGAATTTGATTTTGTGGCTGAGAGTAGAGGCATTAATTTATATTTATATTAACATAATTGAGAGTGGAGAGAGTCACATGTGCAGTTGAAATGAAAGAGTTGGGAGAGAGAAGACTGACTGAGTACAAACAACACACAAACTTTCCCTTCCCTACCAAATAACACAAACTCACATGGCCAAAGTCAGAAGAATACTTCATTTCCTTTTCTGTATTTTGCCTTTAAATTTAATATAAAATCCTAACAAAGCCATGTGATTGTCAACAGAATAAATCACCATCACATATCTCAAGGTTTTGTGTTTCTTTCTGTCACGCGCACTTCTGCTTTCCCTAACAATTTTTTATTATGAAGAATTACTATTTAATGCCTATACTTTAGACTAATTACTTAATTACATTTTACTGAAAAAGTAAAAAAAATTTGAGGGGACTGTACCTTCTGATTATATAAAAAAAAGAGGAAAATATCTTCCACAAATCTTCCATTTCTTTGAAACTGCTTCAAGAAAAATATATATGTTTTTCATGTTAACCCAACCTCTAATGCTTTAAACATGAACTAAAACTGCAACTCAATCTCTCTCCATCTTAAAATTGCTACTGATCTGCTCCTCTTAAGAGAGGATTTTAATTTATTTACTCAGGAATCTACTGATCTGTAAGTTATTGATACTATTACTTTATAGACATCAATCTTATCGAGATTTAGGACCATATAACAAACTCAAGTCGTTAGTTATATGCCTTATAGTTATTTAATTGATTATATTTTAGATATAATATTTCATGTAATAAATATTTTATTATTAATAAAAAATATTTATTAATTTTTTATATTCTATTGATTGAATCTCGTTAAAAAATAAATTTCATGAGACAGTACTGTTTTGCAAAATAAATTATAATGTAGTTATAATTATGAATTTTATACTTCCATTAAAGTAATGTATCCAAATATTCTTAGTCAATATTTTCCTCATTAGTAGGTAATGATTAAAGTTGTTAAAATCAGTATATATTATATTTTTTTTCTTAGGAAAATAGTTATTTTCACAGACTGAGATATATGTGATATTTCAGACTATATGTAGGCGCTTGTTACTTAAACAAGTCTATTGAATTAACTTGCATGAAAATTCTATATGGAGAGTTACCTGTGTCTATGGAATACTCAAATATTGATTGTACAAATGGTCATTTGAATTAAAATTACTAAGCTAATTTGTATGAAGCTGACTATGTTTTGATTATTTATTCACATTATACATTTATGAATATTAAACAATAATTTTTTGAATATAGTAGGAACTGTATGGAGATATTTATGTAATTAAAATAGAATTCATTACCATAAGTAAATTAAAAAAAATATTCTAATCATTCTTTATTAGTATTGATTAAGAAATTATTGTGTAAGGTAGAATGAAATTAGCAAATTAGATTTTAAATTTCATTCAAATGATCAATGACTAAGATTAAGAGAACTAACATGATTTAGTAAAGCAGATATACTCCATGCCTAATTACTAAATCAAAACATTAATGATGGAGGAATATTAATTACACTGATGAATCATGTATTGAAATGATAAGTCAAACCACTTTGACTTTTTAAATATTTGAGTATTCTTGACATGTTGTTAGATAATATACTTGATATTCAAATATTAATTAATTAATTTAATTTATATTTATTGCTAACATATTTGAAACTTACAAGGTAACACACATAAGAATAAATATGAAAAAATAAAAATGAGAAATCGAATCAAATATGACTTGATTACAAATTAGTTTTTGCGACATTAAGGGCAAAATTATAATTTATATTTAACTACAATTTGAGCTAAATTATTAAATATTGACTTAAGTAATTTATGTCTAAAATTTATTAAGATAAATTTTAGATTAAATAAATCTAATATTTTAATTATGATTTATTTATTTAAATTGTTAAATAAATAAATATAATTGATTAAATTGAAAATTCTATTAGTATATGTAGTATGATTTATTTATTTATTTAAATTATTTAAATAAATAAATAGATAAATATATATTTTATTTAATTAAAAATTTTAAATAAATAATTATAATTTATTTATTTATGACATAGGATTTTCATATATAAAGTTTAAGATACAGTCTAGACAGAAGTTGTTGTTGATAACCACAAAACTAAACATCGAGCTTAGTATATCTAGCACTATCATATCTTTTAACCTCTTACCCATCTAAATTAGTTTTAGAATTTTTCAATTGTCCATTCATGTGAATACTACTAGAGGTCGGACACTTGAACAACTTATGGTTTGCGACGACTTAGTCACATAGATTGAAGTTTTGAAGAATTTGCAAAATAGGTATCCTTCTAAATAATTTTTATTACTTTAATAATTTAAATGGACCCTCTGTTGGTGTAATTATTTTATCATAATTATCTCTTATTGCTGCATTTTATTAATATTGAAATCCAACACAAGTAATAGAAAAATAATATGTTCTTGATATTAGGAGATAGCGCCCATATATTTCTCTCTCATTATTCATTTAACTTACCTAGGACTTCTGTCTTATATATAAAAAAGAACCCTTCTCCTTGTAAAGGTTAATGTCAATTCAAGTTATCAAACATAATTAAATACCATTATCTTAGAAAAATTTTCATATTACTAAGACTATCAAATTGGTGCAGTAACTATAGACAGATAAAGATATAATACCTCATTCGCTTGCTCAGCTCACCCCGTTTAGCATTCTAAAATCTCTTGCGAAACAATGGAAAATGCAACAACTGTAGGAGCTGGAGAGGCCTATAGGATGGGTAACTTAACTGACAAACTAATGCCCACTCCTCCAAATATGTCGACATTGAACCCATAAGTAGTTGCTATGTTCACTTAGGCTTACAATGACTTTACAACTATCTTGCATAGAATAATGGTCAAATTAGTGTCATAAATTCCCCCTAATAGTGGATGCTAAACCAACATCTCAATTGATGATGGCGATACAACTAATAAGACCATAGCAGAAGAGATAGGAGATGAAGACTCATCGTGGCAACAGACACCCAAAATAAAACACAAACTCATATACAGTCCACCCCTTTGCTATAGAACACATGCCATAATGACGAAGAGAAGTTCTGAGAGAAAACACTACAAATCTTAAAAGACTTCCGAGAGGTAGGAGACAACACTAAATTCGGTCAGCGCACTTTCTACATAAGTTTAAGATGCCAGCTTTCGAGACGTATGATGGGACCATTGACCCCGAAAGTCATTTGCTGAACTTTTGCATTGTGATGCACATCCAAACAACAGTGAATGCATTACTGTGCTACGCATTCCCCATAACCTTAAAGGGACCAACATAAGAATGATTCCAAATGTTAAAGATTGGATCTATAGGCAGCTTCGTTTAGCTAGCAGCATCATTTTGAGTTCGGTTCATCATGTGCATACCAAATGACAAGATATAATTAGATCTAATCGACCCAAAAAGGACGGATGGAAAATCCCTCTAAGATTACATTGCAAAAATTCTAAAAGCTTGCCATGCAAATAAAAGACATTAACACTGAAGTAAGGCAAAAAATGTAAGTATAACAAACTCTTTTATTCAATAAACATTGGCAAGACTTATTCTTTTGCATAATTAATGTCTTGAGCTAATAGCTATGCTTGGCTAGATGAGGCCTGAAAAGCCCTATAGGCACTAAACAGAGATAGTGTCACACCCCAAAATTTAATGCTGCGACAGTCCTAGGGTCTAGGTAGGCTTAAGGCCATCGAGCACATCGTAGAACCCATAACTAATTATTCCAATTATTTATCTTGGTTATTTAGTTTAGGTGCACTACAATGAATTTATTTATTTATATCTCGAATCATTGAATATAATCTTTCACATACTTATATAATCTCATACCACACTATTATAATATTACTAACAATATGGCTTACTTGGGTTCCATACTAATATCATTTTCCAAAATACTACAGAGCAACTAGAGTTCATACATCTTGTTAATAGCTTAAATGTCAATATTTATTTACTTTATTCATAGGCTTCTTGTTGGAAGAAGGAAATCAAGAAGCTGACAAATCAGGATCACCTCTACTTGAAACCACAGATGCTTGAATGAGTCGTCAACTCAATGAGATTATAGTGTCATATACGTAATACGTACAGTGAAAAGTATCTTAGGATTTGACATTTATAGCAATACTAGATGGTACTACTATTATAGCTTATCAACAAAAATAAATTTATATGAAATGATTTATAGTAATCGGATCAATATTACAATTGAAGTATCAATAAGGATTTGTAATATCACTAATGAAATATCAATATCACGAATGAATATCAATGACGATTCATAGTATTTGGATCAAAGTCGCAAATGAAGTATCACTAATATAAAAAATAATCACATATATAGCATTGAATAGAACATATCACTATGTATATTCTAGCGCTATCACACACTTCATATTTAGGGCAATAACTTCTCTCTTTTATCACAAATCTCTTTGTGCATATAGCCTGATGGTATATCACCCATCAACATTGGGATTCTATCATATTGGCTAACAAATGGTTTGGTACAATCAAAATGGGCATAGAGTCCAAATAGGTTTCAGAATTTACAATTTCAATATCGTAATAAGTAAATAGTTTCAGTACCAGTAATGGTATGTATTTGATCAAAAGTTTCAATACAGTAAGGGTTAGACATTATAACTCACCTTGAACTTGAGTATTCAACTCCTTTCTATCACTTATAATTTTGAAATGATTTGTAGTAGCCGCTTGATCTATATTCACATTTAAACATATTTTGCACTTTTAGTTTATTTCTAGCTCTTTATTGACATTAAAGGTTCTTTAATATTTTTATTCATTTAAAATTTGAAATTTTAAGAATAGAATTTATACATATTGAAATTAATGGTTGTCCACTTTATACCTATATCCATAGTTAAATCATTTAAATTAAGTTTGGTCAACTTTAGTAGAAATTAAGAAAATTTAGAAAATTTTAGCATGTGAGTCACTTGTATTCTTTTATTTATATTTTTACTTTCATAGATCCTTTTGCTTTGAAATTTTTACACAATAATTACAACATCTCAGGGCACTCTTATATTAAATTTTATGAATTTTGGAGTTTATTAGCCTATTTAAATAAACTAATTACAGAACCAAAAAGTTCTAGTTTTCTTAGATTGAGTCCTCTCATTTATTTACTTAGTAGTTCTAATTTCTCCATCATTTAGACTCACCCTTTTGACACAACCTTCTTAACATCTTAAGCTATATTTCCAGAAAATTTTATAATTTTTGAAATTCATTTACATTATCAAATATTTTAAATACTATGGTAAAATCTGTTTAGAGTATCACATTGAGCAACTCGTATTTACTTAATTATAAATCTTTTTCCTTTAATCTCCTGGACTTTTCGTTTTACCACAACCTTGCTAACATCCTTGCCTAATTCTCTATAAAATTTCATAATTTACATATTTAATTAAATAAAATGCAGTGGCTAAATTTAAGCAGTTTCATTGAGACAATTTGAAAATTATAGTTTCTGGCTTTTATATGTTCAATTCCCTTTTATCCTAACCAATTTACATCTTAAATGACTAAATAACATGTTTTAAAGATAATTTTAAGCTTTGATCATCAAATTAAAGGTCTAAACTTATAGAATAAAAATTAAACGGTAGAATTTAGTATTCCTTACCTCTTTTGGTTCCTCTTGTTTTCTCTTCCTTCTTATTACTTATTAGTTTAACTCTTCCTTTAGAATACTTGTAGATATTTAAGATCAATTGTTAAATAAGTTATGGCAGATTAGAGATCAATAAAAATGAAAAGGGAAAGAAGGATATGGTTATAAATTTTATTGGAGGTGGAGAAGTGAGTTTTATCTCCTAATACACTTGTTTTCTTTTTGCTAAGGGGATGACTTACCTCTTGCCCTTCTTCCCTTTTCATAGTGTAGGATTTTGATTTGTGGGTGAGTCCTTCGAGTAGTAGATCATTCCTTTGATTTATAGATGTATCCTTTGAGTAGTAGATAAGTCCTTTTACTAGTAGATAAGTTCTTTAATTTGTGAATGTATCGTTTGAGTAGTAGGTGAATCCTTTGATTAGTAGATAAATTCTTTGATTTGTAGATGAATCCTTTGAGTAGTAGATGAATCCTTTGATTTTTATGTGAGTCCTTTGGTTTGTAGGAGACTTATTTCATTTGTAGGTGACTAATTTGATTTGTAAGTGACTAATTTGATTTGTTAATCACAAAAAAATATTTATTTATCACTTATTTATTTAATTTGCAAAATATTTGGATTATAAAACTTTTATTGCATTTAAAGTGTTACAGATAGTGAGTCTAAGAGAAGATCATACAAGCACAGGGGATTCTCCCCCACATGAGTAAGCAGACCGAGTAGAAGTTAATTGACCTACTCACTGCAATCTCCTTACTTGCTTGATAATACCCCAATAGTAAGAGATATCCACTTCACCCCCATGTCCAAAAGTTGAACAGACATCTTACAATGGTTAAAGGACAATCGAGAGGAGATTCAATTCAAATACCCTACGAAATTGAGAGAAGAACTAGCAGGATAGAGAGATAGGAAAAATACTGTTAATTCCATAAAGACATCGGCCATGACACTAAGCACTACTGGCAGCTAAAAAAGGAAATAGAATGCCTAATCCAATGAGAAATCCTAAAGAAGTTCATCAGGAGAGAAGGAGACTAAGAACATTTAGCTGGATCGGTGCCCCAGTCCTCTAAGAGAGTAAGAAAACAACCAATAAGATCTGAACCCATTGCTACAATTAACATGATTTTTGGTGGCATTGCAAGAGGAGATAACACCTCAGCAAAAAAGAGGCATGCTTGAAAAATTTACTCTATCTGAGTAGAAATACTAACAAATGTGTTTTTGGTGTAATTGCATAAAAATTCCTAGGCTTCATGATATCTCAAAGAGAAATTAAAGTTAATCCAAAGAAAATAGCAGCAACCATGGCCATAGAACCTCCAAGGAACATAAATGAAGTGCAACAGCTAAATGGAAGAATAACTGATTTCAGCATATTCATATCATGCTCGGTAAGAGGTGCATGTCATTTTATCAAATCTTGAAAAATATGAAACCATTCTAACATTTAAGCTCCAAATAGCTCATTTATTTAAGGTCCAAATATTTAAGCTCCTCCTCTAACTCCAGTTATGTAATATTGCAACATTGAAATTTCCATAAGCACAAAAATCTTATACTTTTCTATGACTGATTCAAATTGCTCCATGACACCCATTTGAACACTTTCATTGCATAGTCAAAACTTCTTTAGGATCTCCTACTCATAATTTGATTGTTAGCAATTTGTGGACAATTATTTGTGGATGTTGAAGATCGATTGGAGGAAGCTATGGCCTGGAGCCTTTTGCTCTCTTCATTTTGCTTTTGTTGAACATGCATGATGGAAACAAGGGCAGATTAGGAAGTTTGTATTTATTTCTTTTTCTAAAAAAATATTTTATATAATTTTAATTTGACTTTGACTGTGTGAATTAGACTAGCAAAAAAAATCTATCACTCGACATTATTTGAATAGCTCTTGTACAAGTTAGTGATGCAAATGGCCAAAAAGCTCAATGAAGCTTTTTGATCTTGATTTACAAGTTGAGGGGGCTATTTTTCCTTTATTCTCTAAAACAACGGTTAAGTAACTTACAGATTTCATAATACTAAAATCAAATAAATAATCTAAACTGTATATAAATGTGGGAATATGGGAAGAATAATGAAATTTTCAATATCGTTCTAAATGAAATTTAAATATCCTAAAATAGCATTAGTCGTGGCTGATTCGAAAATTACATTTTATATTAACAAGTATTTGGATGAGTGGTTCGATATGCTTCTCCCTTATAGGTGAGGTCGAAGGTTCGATCCTTATGGATGAAGTAAATATTCACTAAGAGCACTTTATCCTTCTCGGACATACTTGGTTTGGTGTGAGCAAGATTTCAGTTGGCTTAGGACACCTGTGATAAAAACAAAGAAAAATTACATTTTATTATTTGATTAAATATAATTTCTCAAAATTATTTTATATATATATATATATATATATATTAATCGTAGCTAATTCAAAAATTATATTTTATATTAACAAGTATTTGGATGAGTGGTTCGATATGCTTCTCCTTTATAGGTGAGGTCGAGGGTTCGATCCTAATGGATGGAGTAAATATTCGCTAAGAGCACTTTATCCCTTCTTGAACATACTTAGTTTGGTCACCAAATTATAAGGGAGAAGCATATCGAATCACTCATCCAAATTCAGTTGGCTTAGGACACCTGTGATAAAAACAAAGAAAAATTACATTTTATTATATATATATATATATATGTATTATAACAAAGAAAAAAGTATTTTTTTATGGTTGTAGGAAAAATTATGAATTTATTTGGAGAGAATATAATATTTCTTTTATATAATTTTTTTTATTACTTAATTAACTTATTTATTTATTTTAAATTGCAACTTAGAACAATGGATAAACAAAATACTTGAATAAATTTATTAACCGACCAATATTGGATTCTAACATGATTCATTTTGTAATTTTTATTTATTGACTTGATTTTATTTATTTTTTATTCATAAAAATCAAATTTAATTAAATTGTAGCATTTTTAAGGTTATTTTTTAAATTCAAATTGGTAATTTTTAAATATAATCTATTTCTTGTTACATGTTGAGTTTTAAAAGAGTTTTATTCTTAATAAAAATTTGTTATTTGTTATTTTCAATTTCATTATTGAATTAATTTATAACCACTATCATTTTAATATAATAAGAGATTTATATTTCCCTTACAATAAATAGATGACCTCATAATTAAGCATTTTTAATTTTCTTAATATTTTTTATATCCTAAATATATTTGACTTAAAAGAAAATAATGTTTACAAAATTGAATAAAACTATAATTATATATTTCTGTTTTGGATTTTAAGAGTTTGTTTGTATATTTATATATCATTTTCTCTAATGCACATGGTCAGTAATACTATCACTATAGACAAAATGTTTACCATTATTAATTCAGATTATCTTATTAATATTATCAGAAAAAAATATTATTATTTTTCATTATAAATGTATATAGATATTAATTTATGATTGAGGGCAAGTGTTGGAGATTGAGTGATAACTTAATTTTTTTTAGCACTTATTATAATTTTAATAAGAATCATATTTATAAATGAGAGATTAAATGATTGATTATAAAGATTGACTTGAACTTTATTTTGAAATTACTTTATTATATAAAAATAAAATCAAGTACATGAAATAGCTTATACGTAAAAGAATTATATTTTAATATTACAGATAAAAAATTAAAAAGATATAAAAAATAAAAATGTAATGAGCATTGTCAACATGCAACCCACATCACTCATAAAAAACACTTGTGAAAATAAGGAGGGTGTATTGGATTAAGAATCTATTATATTTTAAAACATTTTAAAATTCTAATGGTATTAAATCTGATGGTATTCAATTATGGATTTTTTTTAAAAGTCCATATAAATTTGATAGTATTTAAAAAATTGCTGGTTTGGAAAGATTTTATAAAATTATTCATTTCGTTGGATTTTAGAGTGTTACGTATAAATAAAAAAATCATTCATCAATCCATCCTTCAATCCAAAGATTTCAAAAGTCCTTTAAAATTTAACAGACTCTTAATCCAATACATCCCTTAATAGAACGAAAGTAGGGTGGATTCGAGCGAATTTTAAACCCGTTTATCTTTAGGTATTATATTCGAACCCAATTAAATTTGCATTACCTGTATCCTTCCAAAAACCGAAAGTACCTCTTAAATGGATAGAGTACCTGCAAATATTTAATTATTCAAATTTCAAACTCAATTAAAATACATTTTTTACTAAGAATGGAGAAGGTACTAACTACCGAATTCGTTTAATATAGCGGTTAATGGAAGCGGAATGGCCGTCGAAGACGCTGGTCATTACAGGCCTTTCACTGTAGGTATTGATAAGTTTTTAAGGAAGAAAATAATAATTTTAGAGAAGATGATACATTTTGTTTTTAATCCCTCATTATTTTTCAATTTTTCATTTGGCTCTAAACTCATTTAATTTATTTAATTAGGTTTTGAAATTAATTTTAATTCAATATATAAAACTTATTGTGATTTCATTAAAGTTAATAAAAATTTATAAAAAAAGTTTCACAAAATTTTTAAAACTCTATATAGAATTTTAATGAAATCTGTAAAAATTTTAAAAAATTTATCAATTCCATTGAATTCAATGATTTTTAAAAAATATAATATAATTTTAATCCAATTCATTCTACAAATGTTATCATTGTTAATTTTGAGGTGGACCTGGTCGCGTGTGATAAGGCCCAAACTTGAAACCATTCGGGCATTAGGGTGGCCCAATGTTATTCGTTCTTCTAATCCACATCCTCCACTACATAAATAAGTTTGAAAAAAATCTAGCCTCCACGAGATCTCCTATCCTTGACTACTGGTAAGGGTCGAGCGAGACGACACGACACGACACGACGTTCTCTCTCTCTCCTCAAACCCTAGCTCCCAGTAAAACACCGAACTCCGAATAAAAACTTGAATTGAAATCCCTCCCTGTCTGCAATGGCGAAGAAGCGAAAGCAGCGTTCTTCTGAGCCCGTATCAATCGAAATCACTGAGCCTCAACTTCAAAATGATCAATTCCAGCCTCCTGAACCAATTGTGGAAGAGCAGACCGAATACCATCAAAACAATGCCACAGAAGACGATACAGGAGAACAACAGCAAGAGCCACAAGAAATAGAGGAGGACGAGGAACAAGAAGAGCTCGAACAACAGCAAGTGGAAGAGGAGGAAGAAGAAGAAGAAGAGGAAGGAGAAGGAGAAGAAAAGGAAGAGAATGACCCTGAAACCCTAGAACCTTCATCAAGCCACACCGCTCAATTGGACTTACCGAAAGCTGAAGCAAATGGAGCCAATGAAGTTACTGCTGATGTTAATGGAGATGAAGGAAACGAAGAAGATGAAGACTTAGATGACGAACCACTAGAGAAGCTTCTAGAGCCTTTTGGAAAAGACCAGTTGGTTGTTCTATTGAGAAAGGCAGTGGATAAGTATCCTGATTTGATGGATTCTGTGCGTGAAATTGCAGATGCTGACCCCGCACACCGCAAGATATTTGTGCATGGTCTTGGTTGGGATACAACTGCGGAAACCCTAAAATCTGAATTTGGGAAATACGGGGAAATTGAGGATTGCAAGGCTGTCACTGACCGCGTCTCTGGAAAATCCAAGGGTTATGCCTTTATATTGTTCAAGCATCGGGTTGGGGCAAGAAAGGCGCTCAAGGAACCACAGAAGAAGATAGGGAATAGGATTACGTCTTGTCAACTTGCCACCGCAGGGCCTGTGCCAGCCCCGCCGCCAACTGCGCCACAAGTGTCTGAGTATACCCAGAGGAAGATTTTTGTGAGCAATGTGTCGGCTGATTTGGATCCTGAGAAGCTACTGCAGTATTTTAAGCAATTTGGGGAGATTGAAGAAGGTCCACTAGGACTCGATAAACATACTGGGAAACCTAAGGGATTCGCTTTGTTTGTGTATAAGTCTGTTGAGAGTGCGAAAAGGGCACTTGAAGAGCCTCACAAGAAGTTTGATGGTCATACACTGCATTGCCAGAGGGCAATAGATGGGCCAAAACCGAATAAGATGGGCTATGGTGGTGCAGGTCAGCATCAGCATCAGCATCACCATAATCAGCCACATTATCACCACACGGCCAAGAAAGGTAAGCACTCATCAGTTGCAGCCGGGCCTGGTCATTTGATGGCTCCATCAGGGCCCTCTGTGAGCTTTAGCCCAGGTATGGCTTCACAGGGTTTGAACCCAGCAATAGGGCAAGCCTTGACTGCATTGATTGCCTCCCAAGGAGCTGGGTTGGGACTTGGTAATCTGCTTGGAGGACTAGGTGCTGGACCAGTGACCCAGGGAGTACCTCCTGCTGGATATGGAGCTCAGGCTGGCGGGTATGGGAACCAACCAGCGATGCAGGGTGGATACAATCCACAGATGAACCCTCATATGGGCCAGACTGGCGCTGGCAGATCTCAACAAGGCAGTGCTCCTTATATGTGACAGTCGGTTAGTTTGTTTGGCTTTCTTTTGGATTTTAATTTATTTAATTCCTTAACATTCCTAATTTATGTCTCTTGTATGCTGCTTTTAATATTATTTCATAATTTATAGGAATGCAGCATATCCTAATTCAATATTTGCCGTTAGAGTATGAGATGACATGTATCCTTAAGGCTGTTTCATGGGTGCTGCTAATTGTAGTGTTGAAACATGGTAAGAGGTCTTCTGTCACTCTGTGAGACCTCCATTTTGGCACACTAGAATCCTATTTATAGCCTGATCCTTTTCATGATTTAGTGGATATTGGTTTCACTTAAGGACCTTTTTTTTTTTTTTCTCTATAAACATGAACTTCGTGTTTTCTTCAGAGACACGTACTGGTATTGTATACTTTATTTGAAGGAGTTTATGTTTTTTCTATATATTCTCTCCCTCTCCCTCTCCCTCTCCCCTTCTCTCTCTCTCTCTCTCTCTCTCTCTCTCTCAAGCATGCTATATAGCCCAATGAACTTTTCAGGTTTGGGTGGATATTGGTATTGCATAGTCAAGAGCCTTCTTATTTCCTCTATAGAAATGAACTTCATGTTATCTTCAGATATAAATGTTTCTTGTGAATGTTCTTTTGTGCATGAGCTTAGGACTATTAGCAGCTTAAACATCCTCCTATTCTAAAGACATTTCTGGGTTGAGTGTAGTTGCTGCATGATTTTAAAGATCCTTCTTATTTCTCAGATAGATATCTATCTTCTATATATCCTTTTTTGTGAGTTTAGATGTGATTTTCCCTTTCCCAGATCAGACTTATTATTTCCTCTAGAGATTAAATAGTAAAGAAAAAGAAAAACAGAATGTAGACATGTAAACACAGTTTTGATAACTTGGGGATGTCTATGGCAATTAAAAGATTGAACTTTCTTGACTTGCTTGTGGAAGAAAAGGATTTGGAATGAGGTTGTAAAGTATCCAAAAATTTATATATTCTCTTTGATAA
Organism: Jatropha podagrica; assembly: GCA_947857235.1. Lineage (NCBI taxonomy): Eukaryota > Viridiplantae > Streptophyta > Magnoliopsida > Malpighiales > Euphorbiaceae > Jatropha > Jatropha podagrica. Next base: position 11,599 of record CANUEP010142514.1, on the reverse strand, counting down.
ACCCCATTTCTTTTGATAATCAATTAATTCATCAGAAAAAGTCACAAAAAATGACGAGGATGGACTACTACAAGGTAAGTGTAAGTGTATAACCAATCACAAAAAAGTTAAAAGCTGGTTGCCACACGTCAGAATATTTCACTTGTCATATGCAAGAACTTTTCCTGCTGAATTGGCAGGCAAGTAACAGAGACCTGTGTAGTCCACTCATATCTTGCATGAACTTGTATATAGAGATTCTTGATATTATTTATCTAAGTGAACTAGTTCTTAGTGGCTAGGCAGAGTATCGTTATCTGTGGCCTCGCATCTAGGTTTCTTTTTCAACTATTATTAAGGTTGCATACCCACCACTTTGTTAGTTTTAGGAGTAACGGGAAGATAATGCTTAGTGTGGCATATATGTCCCTCAGGTATGCCTAAGAAATAGAACATATGCATAGCCAAGTTAAATTTCAGTTCTTAATCTATCAATAAGAACCTGCACAAGCACAAAATGACTGCAACCTTCATGGTAAAGAGAACTAGACAAATCAAACCAAAGAGTGTAAATAATTAGAAAGACATTAACAATGAAGGACGAGATTTAAAAGTAAAATAAAGCTCAGAATAGGAGCTTCCACTGATTCTCAGGTTTACCTTGAATGAGGTATTGGATTCTAGTTTGCTATCCACTAATATCCATACAGATAAACATAATTATGTGGTAATAATTTTCTGTTCGAGTGGTTCTCATATTATACACCACCTCATGGATATAACATATTTTTCTCTGTGTTCGGCAAGCCAAATTTCCCTTTTGATGGTGGAGCATGGTAAAAGGGAAGGACATATATGATCGTACAGTCATGTGTTACATAGACTCCCACATGCCCTATGTTGTAAATGTGATACTTCGATGGTGGAGGGTGATAACGGTATGGAGGGAGCTAACTATGTGGAGGGCAGTTGTCGAAGATCTACAGTCCTTGGATATTAGTGAGGATCTATCTATGAGCAGAGCAGAATGGAGACAAAGATTCATATAAACAGACCTAGTTAATTGTTTTTACTATCTCTGTTCTGCTTATTTATTAATATAGTAAAATGATTTAAAAATTTCCCTTTCCAAAAATTTTTTACACCAAGTATTTTCAAAAAATTTTCCCAATTTGTACATTGCTTTTCATTAATATAGAAATGAATGATTCATATGGTCGACTGCAATCAGTTTGGGGCTAAGGCTTAGTTATTGTTATTGTTGTTGTTGTTGTTGTTGTTGTTTAACAGAGCAAAAATCTAGTCTAGAAGTTTGGTTTTGATCATCTATGCTTTGCCTTTTTTGGTTGCATTCTTTTGGCCTATTTCGGGGAAAAACTTGGATTTGTATCTAATGATCAAAGAATCTGATATTTGATGTAGCAATCTGCAATAGGATAGGCTTTGCAAAATATATTGCATTGGATTATTACATGCGTAGGCTTCACATATGCATTGAGATAGCACTTGCATTTGTGTGTCATGATTATATCTTGATTGGCATTTTGTCTGGATCATACATATTTATGCTACATTATGGTACCACGTGAAGTAGTTTCCTCTATATATCCACTATGATTGACTAATCTTTGAATTTGGAAACCATATTACACAGTAAATTTTTTAAAAGTTGCCAATTGTGAGTATTTTGAGGAAGCTAGTTTAGGTATCTCCTTTAAGAAGTTAGATCATTTTCTTCAATGGTGCTGCTGATATGACCCCAGGGGCTATTTTTTCCCCCCTTTAATTTAATAATATGAAATTAAGTGTTAGCTACATAATTTTATTGATTCCTTATCTCAGTTTTATGATGATTTTGGTACTGCATTTTCTATGTTGTCACAAAAGTTTCTCTGCTTGTAACCTAACATTTTATGATTTTTTTTTTCTTGGTTGAAATATGAAGAGTATTTATAATGCTATTCATTATTCTTTCATTTATTAAAATCACATCCACCTGCTTATACTATAGTTGCTTAAAATGTAAGATAAACCCGAAGGTTTTCCTGTAAATTGACTAATGTACACATTTTCAGCTTTTATTCTCTTTGTAATTTGATCTATATAAATTTGTTTTTGGGAAATTAGCTATTTTCATCCTTTTTATCTATTCATTGTGCAGATTCCTTCATAGATGCATCAATCATTTTGTTTTCGGCTCTGGTGATTCTTCTGAAGTTCCAGGCACTCTTGCAAACGAAGTTTTAAATTTGGAATGAAAAGTTACTATTTTGCGTTTATTAAAGACTCGAATCTCAACCTGTATTTTCTTTATATTAGAGTATTTTTTTTTTTTTTTTTTTTTTTACTTCTTCACATGTTTTTAAAAAAACAATGTAGTACCTTTGTTTGAGTGTTTTGTCTCATAAACTTGTTAAGCAAGTAGCATTTTTAGGACAGAACTGTTTTTCTGTAGGATTTCGTGTCTGCTATTTACAAAATTGCTTCATTTTCCTCGGATGGTTTCTGCACTAATTTGGTTGTTGTGTTCCAAATGAGGCTCAGCATTCACTTGAGGGATGGAATTTTTCACTAATAATTAATGTTTTGTTGGCTCCTTGTTATCCTTTTTGAATTTGTTGGAATTTTGTTTTGCAGCTGCCATATTATCCTTTATTTAGAAGGAAGATTTTAGTAGTTTGATCTCATTTCTTATTGAGATTTACCTACTGCCACAATTCCTTTTTTGGAGTATTTGTATTCAGACTGTCTTTGCATCAACTGTTGCCATTTTTTTTTTTTTTTTTTTGGGCTGAAGAACATGTTTGGGTGCTTTGACCAAATGTGGCTTCTGAGGTGCTTTTAGTTGGTGGTTTTTTCCATCTTGGTTCTTTCGGCAGTCCTTGATTTGCCATAGTAGATGGAATTGTTTGTATCAGAAACAGCAGCATCATTGGTGGCTCAGTAAATAAGACTAAGTGAAAACAGCCAGTGCTCTGTTTGGCTACCTTGCTTTTTCTGATTTACATTTTATTTTGTTTGAGTTTTGATTCTTATTAGAACAAATGAAATAATGAGAGAGTACATTTAAATTTAGCTTCAATGAAAAAGGAAAAAGATAATGACAGTAGGGAAATAAGATTACTTCTTATGGAATTTAGCTTTTGTGCCTTTTAATATTCCTATTTATTTAACCAAACGGTAAGTTCAGCTTTTTTTTTTTCCTCCCAAAGAAAAAGGTCAGCTTTTTTGCTTCTAAAATAACAAAAAGATGGTCAACTAAACATAGCCTAATTTTTCATTTATCTCAGTGTGAAATAGTTGTTCTCTGTCTACTCCAAACTATTTCAGCTTATTATCTATTTTACTAATTGGGTGTGGGGATTTCATCAAGTAAATCAAGAGTAGGAACTTCTTGTCTTTTAATATTTCTAACATTAAGGTTTGAAGTGCTTTCATCTGGAAACTTTGCACACTGCCTTGGGAAGCTTTGCTTTCACAAGCCATGGATTCCTGGCCCGGCCCTGCCCTGCCCTGCGTACTGTGCCATTGATGTGCTACATTTCTTTCCATTCTGCCTCCAAGGTGAGAAGCTAGTCCTATGGTTGGTTGATCTAATTGAATCTGAACAATATTTTGTTTTCAAATAATAAGTTTAGTGCCTTGTTCTGGAATTTTTTTTCCTCTGTAGATGAGATAAATTTTTTGAAGGTGGCTGTTGGAACTTAACTTTTTGGGTGTCAGGAAATTGAAGTGATCTTCTGATTGAAGTGATCTTGTGATTATCTGCATTTTTTTTGGTCTAGAAAGGTTATACTGGAGATATAGTATTACATTGAACTGGCATTCATTTGCTGACACATTCAATTGGCCCTCTTAACCTTATAAAAGTTAAGCAAATCACTAGTATGAGCTTGAGCTTTTGTTCATTCAACTTGTTGGCTCCTTGTTCTTGGTTCATGGTGTTAACTTGCTTGCCTGAATTATGATGCCTTCCATTATTAAACAGCGAGTTCCTTTTTTTCTGGCTCTCTGAGATGTGCACTGTTCTGCCTGGATTTGGGATCTGAAGGTGCACATGTTATGGTTTTTTCTTTTTATTTTTTTTCGTAAATTCCTTTCTTTTATGCACATCAATGGCTATTCTGGTACGTTTTGTCGATAATAAGATAAAAGATGACCGAGTCCAATGGTTTGCTGATGGTTTTCTGTAGGTGTTTGTTGAAATTTAAATGCAGTATAAAGTGTAGTGATAGAGAGTGCAAAGAAGAGAATTGGTTTTTGCCAGTTAATATCAGATGCAAAATTGGTAGCATATTGTTTTAGTAAATGTATTGCTGCTCTGGCATTAACAAACTTACATGATTGGAAGTGTGTCATAAATGGATCGACCTGTTTATAAATATACTTTGTGTAGTCTTAATATACTTTTAGTCGAATTAATAAAATTATCAAAAGACAAGCAAAATCATTCTCTTCACTAAAAACCAATGATTGAACGGTCTTCGTAGACAGCATTGCTCCATCAATGGTCATTCACTTCTCCTTTTATATTATTTTTTTCTTTCATTTGTGGCTGTGCTCTTGGGTCTCTTCCGAGATTTTTGCATTGATTTTCAATTTTTACGGAAAATCTAACTTAATTGGTTTGTCTCTTTTAAAGATGGATTTTTTATTTTTTTAATTGTAGGTGTCATCCTTGGGTTTTCAAGTATCAGTCTACCTTCTTTCTATTTTGATTTTCAATTTTTGGTTGTGATTTTAATTGATTTATAGTGATTTATTTGCTTTTTGGTTTCATTTATCACTAAGAAATTGGTATTTTGATTGCACTTTATTTGATTCTATTGGTTTATCTGCATTTTGTTTTCTGTTTTTCTCGCCGAGAAAATTGGTTCTTTAATTGCAATTTATTTAATTCCAGTGATTTATTGGTTTCTACTTGATACTAAGAATCTACTTAGCAGTAAAATTTAGACTTTTCTTTTGTTTTTATTTTTAACACGCAAGTGTGTTTCCTTCAAAGATGGCTTTCGATCCTAAGATTTTCAGGGTTACTAATTTGCTTTCTCTATTTTGATCTTCATATTTTCAATTTTGAATTTTTATTGATTTATTTGCATCTTGGCTTTCTATCTGGTCACTAAAAATATTTGTTTTTTTTTTTTTTTATTACATTTCACTTGATTTTAGCGATTTCTTTCCATGCTGTATTTTCTATTTGATCACTGTGAAATTGGGGATAATTATACATATTACTCCCAAACTGATTTTCCCAATCTCCAAACTGATTTCTGCAATTGCATATGAAGCAATTGGAGGTTTCTCTCTCTCTCTTTTTTTTTCCCTTCATACCTGTTAGCTCTTTTCCTTTTTTTGGCCTTTTCATTTCCAATTTTGATTCATTGTCATGTCAGGCGAAACGGTTTCAATTGCTTTTTTTTTTTTTTTTTCTAAAAGAAATTTCTTTTTGATCATTTTTTCATTTTTTTTTTTTTTTTGCTTTTAATTTGTTTTATTTGATTTTGTCCAGGTGAAATTGTTTTCATTTCATGTTTTTTTTTTTTGTTTGCTAACAATTTCACATTTTAATGGATGCTCTATTTCTTTGCAAATCAACTAATTTTCATTTTGCTTTCCTGCATGAGTAAAGTCATGCCTCTTTTCTTCTTCATCATGTGCAGGTAAAAAACCTGCTCTTTCTGCATGAAAAACTAGGGGTGTGCATGGATTGATTGGGACGGGAATTATATAATTTCTAATCCCATTTCAAAACATGGGGACGTAAAAAATGGAGTCTTAATGTTGTTTTGTTCCATCTTATCTTTTGGAATGAAAAGGGACGAGAATTCGAGTCTACGGGAGAAGATAGAATAGGCCGCATCGTGAAAAATTTGGGACGGGATTTTTTAGTCTTAGGAATTTATTTTTCATTAAAAAACATTAAAAAATTACTATATTTGTCGGTTTCAAACAAAATTTATTTGTATAAGTTATTAATTCAATCAATAATGATTTACTGCAAAAGTTAGTTATAATACAATATATCAGAAGATTTTTTAAGTAGTTATTTTTTAGTTAATAAAGCTTTAAATATAATAAAATAAAAATAATGTAAAAATTACATACAATTTAATTAATTTTATATGTATTTTACGAATTTTAACTTTTATTTTTTAAGTTGATTTAAATTTGATACTAATTTAATTTAATTATAAATAATATCTGAAAATAAAAATGATACCGTCAAATATAATCAATAATCTAGTAATTAAATTAATTGAAGTTTCTTTTTCTCTTGTATTGGTTTATTTTTACACTTTTGTTTGATAGAAAAAAATTCATTCAAAAAGATTGAACACATCGTTAATTATTTTATATTTTAAAAATGCATATTGTTTTTCTTTAGTAGTAATTGGCATCATAAAAAATTGAAAATAGAGGATGAAATGATTTTTATGGATATAATTTAAAAAAAATTAAAAATAAAAAGAATGAAAAGATTTTTATGGACAATTTCAAATTCGTAAAAGAAAAACAAAAAACAGAGGACAACTGGATTTTTAAACATTTGGATGGAAATTTTCAATTTTCAATTTTCAAACAGGGATGGGATGGGATGAAATTTGGATAGGTATGGATTGGTACTAATCAGTATCGTTTTATAATTATTTTCAGAATGCAGTTTGGGATGAGGTTATTAAATCAATGTTAGATTTTTTTTATTTTTTTTTTTTAGACGTAAAATTGAAAACGGTTTTTGAGAACTGACTTTGGATTCCTTTCTGCATTCTGTGCACCCCTTGTAAAAAATTATATCTCTTTACATCATTTGTATAAAAAAAATAAATGTCTCTTTTTCACTTCTTGCCCATTACTTTACTTACACACACGTACACACGTATATATAAAGCTGATAGATTTTCTTCTAATATTGTCACTTAGGATTTCAAAATTAATGACATGTGTATGCTTTCAATTGTTTATTTTTATTTTAATTTAAAAATAAATAAATTTATAATTGTTTATTGATTGAATTAAATCCTTTTAAATGTGATTGATTAATATAATATTAAAAAATTAATAGTATATTAAGTAACAACAATTTATATAAATGTTAATGATATAAATAAATTACACAATTTATGAATTTTAATGATATGGATAGTTATTATTTTATATTAAAAAATTAAAAAATATTTTTTATTAAATTAAATTATGTTAAATATAATTGATTAAAATAAATTATACATTTATGAATTTTTGTGACATCTCGACTCGGTAAAGCGATTCTAAGAAAGCAGATAAGGAGAGTTTCTAGCGAGTTTTTAGGATGACAGGCTAGCTAGAATAATGAGATACGAGACATAGAAATTAATTGGATCATATATTGAAAAAGAGTGACTAATTATTAGAGGTGTTTTTTAATGGAATGAGTAGAGACTTGAAATAACTTCAAAATTAAGCGTGCCCGTTTGACAGAAATTTTAAGATGAGTGACTTTTTGAGAAGTTCTCATTTCACCTAGACAAAATTGTGTGGGTTTTGGCCATCTAGTGGTTTAATTTTGTAGTGTGTTAATTATTTTTTACATTAATTCTAAAATAAATCAAGTTAATACCTTCATTTTAATTCGTTTATTTATTTATTTAGATAAATTTAAACATTTTTATTACATAGTCTTGAATACATTTATTTAGTAATTTTTACTCTTTAATAATTAAAAATCACAATTATATTTTTTTTACTATTAATATATTTTTATGATATTTTTTTTTCATATCATACTAAAGGAAACTTCATTCAAGAATATATATATATATATATTACAATTTTACTTTATTTTACATATTTATTTATTTATTTTTTAATTGTGCATGGCATGGGGATATTAGGGGTGGGCATGGGACTGCAGGAAATCTGATCCGTTTTTGTCCAGAAAGTACTTATAGAACGGGATTAGTTCTTTGATCAAATTCAACCCATACCATCCTAAGTTCTCTTTTTTTTTTTTTTTATGAATTTCAAATTATATCTCTAAAAGTCATTTCATCCTTTTTATTTTATTTTTTTATGAGACCAATTACTACTAAAGTAATAATAATAAATATTTTTGTAAATATAAAATAAATTAAGTATTTAAACATAAATTTTAACATAGATTTTTTCTCTCTGTGTTCAGTAAATCTTTTTAATAAATTTTTTTCTATTGAACAAAAAATAAAAAGATTAATCAATACAAGAAATCTTTTTTTCTTTGTTTGTTTGGATTATTGATTATGTTTAATGCTATCGTTATTATTTTTCAAATGGTATTCAATATTAAATTATGTAAATATCAAATTTAAATCAGTTTAAAGAAAATAGTGACAAAAACAACAGGGAGTTAAAATTCATAAAATAGTTAAATTGTATATAATTTTTATTTTATTATATTTAACACTTTTATTAATTAGAAAATAACTATTTAAAAATCTTCCATTATAATTTTTATAGTAAATCATCAATGATTTTAACTATTTGATTTATTTCTTTTTTTTTTTTTTAAATTCAAACTTATATAAATGAATTTTATTTGATTGTAATCGATGAATATAGTAATTTTCTTAATCTTTTTTTTTATAAGTAATTTAGTAAGATTACGAAAAATCCCGATTGATTCTCGAACTGCCCCATTCCATTTTGTCCCATATATTTGAATTCTCGTCTGTCCCGTGTATAAAGAAATGAATGGAATGGGAGTGGGCTATATATGTATTGGGACAGAATTGAGACTGAAAATTATGAATTTCTGTCCCAGCCCGATCCATGTACACCGTTAGGTGATGTGGCTAGTTATTTTATATATCGTGATCTATTTTCTTTAACAAAAAGCTGATAAAAGTAACACTGAATATTAATATAAATTAAAATTCTTTTATTTATTGGCCTATTAACTCAGTTGGTTAGAGTGTTGAGTAATTAATGGTGAAGGTTGCAACTTCGAGATCTGCATGGGCTAATTTTGAACGTTTTTCCTTTTTATCTTCATGCAATGAAAATAATTTTAAAATTAATAAATATGCAATTTCTTACTTTTTTTAATCAAGAAAGAGGGAATAAAACCCTTGGTGAAACTACACAAGATGCCTCGGCCAAATGGCCCAAATCTATTAGCATCTAACAGTCCCAACATCTGATGAGGAGTCTGTAGCACCGTCAAACCTCTTTCTAATTGAAGAGCAGAAGAAGCCAAAAAATCAGCAATACTATTAACCTCCCTATAAACATGCTTTACCATAACCCGCTAGTCACGTGTCAAACACTCTTTGCAGGCCAAAATCAAATTTCTATGATGAACACTAGTAGAAACGTTTGAGAGAAAGATGGTCACCACTACCTGAGCTTCTAATACCCTGTGACCTTGAAAAACTCCCTGTGGCTCAGCCTCATAGGCACTGCACACCCCGATATTCAGCATAGAACCTCCTAACCATTGACCCTCAGCATCTCTAAGGACACTGCCACATCCAGCCACTCTCAGATTCCCTTTGAACATCCATCTGTATTCAGAGCAACCCATTGGTCAGGAGGAGGCTTCCAACTAGTATGAATTGTATGAGGAACCTGCACCTGTTGTTGAACCAAAGAGCAATTAACCCAAGCCTTCTCATACTCTCTAACCTTAGGAATAATATTACCTCTTGTTATTTGGAAAGCTGAGGACTAGTAAAATCCTATCATTTCTTACTTTCCAAATCCACCGTAAGGTTGTCGCAAAGACCACATTCTAAGCACACCCATCCAACATTGTAGAGCCATTAGCCAAATTACAAGTAAACCAGTACTTTACCTGCAAATTAAAAAAATCAAGCACCAACTGGGAGGCCAACAACAAATCCACACACTTCTCTTAATGAAGTGTGAAGGACCGTTTCAACACTTTGCAGACTTGAAACACAACTGGAATGCTCTGCAAATCCTCGTATATGCTTTTCATAATTCACTGTAATCTTGCCATGAAATGATTTCCAAATGAACATACAAATCCTTTGCAAAATAGGGAGCCTTCAAATTTTCTTCCAATCATTCGACACCATAAGATGAGTTACCTCTGCCACTAGTGAGTAAGCAGAAGAGATAGAATAATTGCCCGTTGGCGAGGGGCTCAAAACAATATCATCCCACTCCATAACCTCCTCACTCAAGAACACAACACCAATAATGTCTAAAACATTGGCAGGTAACTTACCATTCAAATAAATCCTAGTTCCACTCCACAGAAGTAATCCAATAATCAAACGCATATCTCTCTTGTTCCAACAACGAAATAGGAGAGATAGCCAAATTGATTAACAGACCAACATGTGGCCAATTTTCCACCTAAAATTTAGTGGAACGACCGTTGCGAACATCAATAGCCACCCAAACTTTCACAACCTTCAATCCAACACATACAACTTTCCAAATATGAGAGGAATTAGATTTTGAGAGACCATTCCAAGAAAACACACCATCCATATATTTATTTATAATGCATCTAGCCTAAAGATCTTGATTTCTAAACAATCGCCAACTAAGTTTCCCCAAGAACGCTTTATTCATCTGATGCATACTTCGAGTTCCCAACCCACCAAAAAGCTTTGGTAGTTGAACTGTATTCCAGTTAACAAGATGCACTCGATGCTTTGTGCTGTGGCTTGACCATAAAAACTCCCTACAAATCCTTTCCATTTCATTACAAATAGAGATTGGAGTCACACCTGCTTGCAGAGAATAAAAAGGTAAGGAGGCCAAAGTAGACTGAATTAGCGTTGTTCTACTAGCCATGGACAATGAACCTGCTCGCCAACCTGCCAACTTATTTCTCATTTTATCCAAAATAAATTGAAATAAATTCTTATCAATTTGTTTATGGACCATAGGAACATTGATATGCAAGCCAAGATCACTAGTGATCGAAATTCTCGTCATAACCGATAGATCTTGAACTGTGCTAGCATCGACATTTGGAGAGAAATAAATTTTGGATTTGTAAAAATTTATTCATTGACCAGTGTGAATACTCAAATTTTGAGGCTCAAAGGGCAAGTTTTGAGAATTCTCCGGAACGAGAAGAAACTAGAAGGTCTGTCGGCCGCAGCGGTGGCAGTCGCCCTTAACGGCGGCATTAGCCGCTACGGCCATAGCCACTATCGCCGGCGCCGCCGGCGACAGTGGCTGCGGTCGGCCTTTAATCCCCAATTTTTAGGCTCAAAAGGCCTATTTTCCCGGACTGCAAACAGCCCGGCCGGACCAAAGGCCATTTTGGAAATGCATCGAAAGTATGCCAACATGGTACTTGAAACGTCCGGAAAATTACGAGGATCGCGGAACCGGTCCCGGAATATCTTTTGGAGGTCCGGAACTTCCGAAAAACCCTCCGGAAGTGAAGAAGAGAGAAAAGACGGGACACGCCCGCCGTCCACGGCGGTTGCGCCCGTCGTCCACGGCGGTAGCGCCCGCCGTCCACGGCGGGCGCCCGCCCTCGGGTCCATTTTCGCCTATAAAAAAGGCCCCCGGGCTCCGTTTTCAAGGCACAGTCTGTGTTGACGGACATTCCCTTTCTCCCTTACGCTCCTTGCGATTCTTTTACTGCTTTTCTGCATTTTTAGTTTCTGCA